>JAHPZR010023719.1:0-15000 GCA_019787425.1 Platygyra sinensis
TTTTCAGCAACAGATATCAAATCTCTAGCAATATATATTTAGACATTTCACTTTAAGTCTATGACGTCATTTTCCGACCAAAAATACAAAAAACAAAAATTCTAAAACAATAGAAGCACGCAGAGTAATTTTGCCACAAAAAAAGTTGGTCCAATATGGATAAATAATTTCCCAGCGTGCTGAGGAAACAAAAGAGGAAAGAAATCAAACATTGTTGCGACAACTAACCCAAAGCCCAAAATAAAAGTTACCTAACTATTATAAATAGGCGCTCAAATTTAAATTTATACAATGGTCATGGAAAAAATGTAAGTGTACAATGGTGGGGGCCCCAGAACATTTTCCAGCCCTTCCATCCTTAAATTATCATGGGAGAACAAAAACTATCAGCCTTTTAGGGCTTAAAATCTGCACGGCTTCCCATCCCTTCCAACCCCTTTAACTAGATATGCTACTGGGAACATTTTGAATTTTGCCTTTTCGTTTAACCAATTGACAATAAAGTCACCGATAAAAATACTCAATCAGAACAATACAGATTCAAAATGTGCATAAGCGCTGTACACATCAGGGCCGGGTTGTTCGAAAGCCGGTTAACGTTAACCCAGGGTTAAACGTTAACTGAAGCATTACGTTTTCTTATTTAATAATGTTTTTCGCCTCTAACGTTTGATGTAGTTTGAGATTACCACAGGTCAAAACTGAAGGCTAAACAATATAAACAGAACACCTCACCAAAGAGTTACAAAACTGAAATAAAAATTCTCGCTAACCCTGGGTTAGCTTAATCGGGCTTTGAACAACCCGGCCCTGAGTTACTGGTGCTTTTGGAACCAACTGGCAATATAATTTGACTGTTAACATTTTGTCCAGGGCCTGGATTTAATGCTTTGTCAAAAGATGCCAAAAGATGTCAAAAGCTTCATTCTTGAGCGACAGTATCTTGATACTGGGAGTGCTTTTATTGTTTTCGAGTGTTTCGAAATACTGATGAAACAAGAAGCCCGAGTTTAAAACGCGTAATTTAATAGGGAACTTAAGCACCGACGACGGCGACGCCAGGGACGACGCCTAGTAAAAAGTGAATTTAAATTTTACTCTCGAATTTCGTAAGTAATTAAACCCGTTCAGAGCGCAAATCTGTCTAAACACCTGCTCAAACTAAATGTGCAAAGCCAACGATCAGTTACATAAGGAAATCCAAAATATTTGCCGTCGTGGCGTACGTTCTCCACAATACGCAAAACTTGGTCATTTCACGTTGTAGTTTGGCTGAGAACGGTAACGAAATGTACAAAGATTTATAACGCACGTGCACAGCTATTGTTCTGCTCATTAAATCTTTTGTTTGGTGACGTTCCCGTTGCCGTTTCCGTCGTGGTTTGCTTAAGTTCCCTAACAACAATAAGCACAAAAACGGATATGCCACGTAAACAGCCAGTTTTTGTTTACTTTTGTTTCATATGCGCATGTACAGTGTTATTAAAAGTGTTTTGTTATTTCACAACTTCGGCGTTTCAGTTAGAAGCGGTCAGACTTTACATTGGCGTCCTCATCAGTTTTCAATTTTAAGAAAAGGGGAAAGCAGCTACGGAATGGTCTTCCAGGTTTCGACCGCCGAAAAGTTGCAAAGAGGAAGTTTCTTTGCTCAAACGTTCAATTTTCTGCGTGCCATTGTTGTGGGAGGTGGAGTTTTTCGTATTGATAATCGCGGGAGTTTCAAAGTCAGCCAACTTTTTAACACCTACAACAACTGTCCACTCCTATAACACCAGAAATTCCACTAAGCTTAACTTTTACCGACCACAAGTTAGAACTAACATAGGCAAATTTACTTTTAAGTATTCTGCTTCTGTCATGTGGGAAGCTGTCCCCTTGGCATTAAAAAAAGCAAATACATTTAACAAGGTTAAGAAATTTTATAAGGCCCACCTAATTTCTTGTCAATCAGCTAATATATGTTTTGTTTAATGGTCAAATGTAAAGTATGTAACTAAACTTCTGTTTTTGCTTGCTGCTGTTGCTGCTGCTGCTGCTGTTTGTTTGTTTGTTTGTGTTTGTTTGTTTGTTTGTTCCTTGTTTCCTTTTGCTAAGCTTGTCCTTTTTAGATTTTTTCTCTTGCTTCAACATATCTCTAACATGCTTAATTTATATACATTTTTTTTTTCTGTACATTAGTCCTAGGCTCTACAAATATTTTCTACCATATTTAAGTTAAGCTCAGTGTCAGTTCTTTGTTTACTTAAAAGTAGATGGTGGTCAACTAGAAAGCCTTTGCTACTTTGACCACCATACACATTTTTTAACCTGTATTGTAATTATTTTATCTTGTAATCGTGTGTTGTAATTATACTTTTCTTTCTATGTTAACTTTATGTAAATAGTGTGAAATAAATGAACCTTGAACCAACCACTCTCCAGAACGGCCTCCGAAAGGCAAATGCACAGGGTCGAGGACTGCATTCAGAAAACTTCATTTCAATAGAAATTGTACGTGTTGTAAAGCAGCGAAAACTGCAGGATCGTCCCTGCCAACCGGTACTAACTTGAAAACATTTTATTATAAGCTTCGATTGATCAAATTATTCCATAGCGTGTTTATAAGTGAAACACGTGCGGCTCTTTCGTATTTGACAAATAAACCTTGCACTGCATACAACTTTAGAAGTAGTAATAACTTAATTGTCCCGCGTTTTAAAACTCTATTAGCAATTGAGGCACTTATCCTAAAGGGAAGAAGACTTTAATTTTAAAGAACTTGTTTTTAGCACCCAGTCGGTCTAGTCGCTGCCCAGGCACTACCTAGCTAAGATTTTAAATGCTTCTAAATATTTTATGCCTTAATTTCTGCAGTCAGTTTATTTAGATGTAAATACGTAAACTCATTTAATTGTAATTAATTTTGCACGACCCCCAAGCTCTAAGCTTTAAATGCTATCGTATTTAAATAAAGTAGGATTATGTTGATAATGGTTCCCGATATCCAATCAGGGTTCTTAGAAGTTTTTAATTGCCTCCAATAAAGCATGGCGGACATGCGGCATAAAGTAAATCGCGGCCCGATTCTCCCAAAGGGGCAAGCTAACCTAAGGGGCCCCGCCTCCCTTGAAAATTTTGAAATTTCGTGTTGCTAAAATTGCGATTTCATGCATTTTGGGGGGCAAAGTCGGATGGAAAATGAGTTGCTTAATGATCAAAAAAGTTAGACGTAAAAGGGAGCGCTGTTTAACCTCTTATAAGTACTGTTTTCCTCTTGAAACCTCTCAGTCTGTAGGTCTTAATGTATTGTTATATGTGTACAAATTTTAATGACCGGAACAGGTGGCCTACATTCGATTTTACAGTGGGTAGAATTCCGCCGTTCTACTGCTAACCCTATGACTGATAACAGTTGACATTCCAACAGCTAACTATCCCAAGTGCTTGGAAACTGCAAATTTACTTTTTAGCTAGAGTGCAAAATAGCCTTCCAACAAGTCTGTATAGTAGTTTACTAATCCTCTATTTAGGCTCTCAGTTGTATGACTGATACCCCCTTCTGTCACCCTAAAAATCCAATGATCCCATCGTAAAATCCCACCACCCTAGGGATAAATATTGACCGGTCTCTTACTTAAGGTGCTTACAAAGTAAACATTAATTCCTACTTATTTGAAGGACTTTACAAAGTAAAGAACAATGCAGTTTTCCATTCTCAACTGAATATCGCTTTTTAATTCGAGATATTTACGTATTTTTATAATGCAAATGAGAAGAGTGATGGGGTCATAAATAGTTTAACTTAAAAACACTGAGTCGAGAATACCTCCAGAAATATTGCGGCAGTGTTCTTTAAATTTGCATTAGAAATGAACATCACAAAGTACATAGATAAACAGCTCCTGTGTATTTGTCATGTCAACATTCTTGGCTGTAATCTTTTTCTGTGAAATACCAGTGGGTCTTGCTTGGAACAAACATGAAACCCATATTGCCTTTACCCTCCCCATTAGATATTACGGAGTGGATTATTCTTTATTGATTCACAAAGGTTTCCCATGACTATGAATGTGCATGTGAAAGATTAAAAAAAGACATACAAGAAAAAGGCGGTCCTATTAAATGTGACTGAAATTAATTCAGTATTAAGGACGGTGCCTACTAATTCAAAGGTATTTTTGCGCGGTTCACTGAATATGGGGGAAATCCAAAAAGAAAATTGGGGGTTACCACGCATTTTTCGAAGATAATTAATCAGCAATATTTGTAAAAAGCTTAAAAATTCAAAACAATGTATGGCGTTTTTTCCCAATTGAAGCTTAATTATCTCTGAAAAATGCGTGGCTACCCCCAATTTTCTTTTTGAGTACCAAGAGCACTTGCTAAGTTCTACTTTCTCCGCATAGTTTTGAACCGCACAAAAATATCCCAGTATTATAAGCACCACCCATAGGAAATCCGAGTATCTCGAGATGCGCAGACCGTATGCGCAATAACAATAGTAGGCACCGTCCTTAAAAAGTTAATGATAATGATAAATAATGTCAGAGAAAAAGACTAAAATAGTTGGTAACAGCAGAATTAAAGGAGTCCACAGAAGCCTGATCTAATAAGGATGGTAAAATGTTGATGGTTAGGGAAACTCTCTAATTAATATTGAAGAAAGTCATGTTTTATGCTTAAATTTATGCATGCATACTGAGATTTACACTCGAAAGTACGCCCGCGTAAAATTCATGGGAAATACACAACCAACCAATCAGAAAAGCGAACGACTATGAAAACACACCGTTGGTTTTATCAGAGACACGAGCAATAGTACTTCATAGCTGAGGGCAACAAGCGCGGCTTTCTGTAACAAGCAAAATGGACAAAGAAGTGCCAAGCTGCGGGAAATACAAATTTTAATAAACACTTGGTGATCGCGAACCAAAATTCTAAATACTATATAGAAAAAAGATAGTGAACTTCGTAACACAAACGTAGATATGGCTTTATCTTTAATACTTGCCTACCCATGGGTGGGAGTGTGTTAAGAAATTTAATGCTGGATCAAGTGGAAGGTGTTAATGGCAAGGACCTTTTAGTTGAGGCTCATCCTGGACATAAAGATTTAATACGAGACTTTAGTCATGAAATAAATTGTAAGAGGGTCTCAATGGGAGGGGGGGTCCCTTTGACGGTTGACGGTTAAAAATAAGTCGTTTTGACGGTTGACGGTTAAATTTTAGGTCATTTGACGGTTGACGGTTAATTTTTCGGAATGACGTTTATCACACGAATTTAAAGGTCAGTTCTGTCGTTAGCCGGTTTTACTCGAGACTAACAAGCACCAGTATGTATTTCTGTGATAAAATTAAACGATCATTTATTAACAGCATAACTTGATGGTCTCGATCGTTTAAGGATATCTAAGAAATCAACCACGTTTCCAGGGCCTTTTTCGTGGCTTAGGGGTGGGGCCCCGCCCCAAATTCAGGGAAAAAGCCCCGGGAACGAGGTTGCTGAGAAATTTGACGGCTAATTTTGGTTCGCTCATTTGACGGTTGACGGTAAAAATATTCCGTTTTTGACGGTTGACGGTTAATTTTCTGGCCATTTGACGGTTGACGGTTAACCCCATTGAGACCCTCTTGTAAATTAATGCATTTGTCTTTATGCATTATATTCCTTTTGTAGTTACTTGCCCTATAACCAATTGCAGAACTTATCTCTGGAGCGGAGCTTTTTGATCATTGCGCTTGGCTAAAAACAGTTTAAGCAGAACATTGACCTGATCTTAAGAACAAAATGAAATTAAACTTGAAAGATGTGCTTGGGAAACAAAAAAGAATTAATATAAATTATTAAATTCTCAACCTCGGATAATGCGATTCTAGCTTTCTTATTGGTTCACTGTATCTCGGTTTCCAGGTATTATACCTACGTTTTACCTGATATGGAAATTAATGCGGCAAATGTGGCTTGGCATTAAATGTTTTTGTGGGAAGCCGAGTTTCGTCGGCAAAATAAAAAAATAAAAAAAAAAACAATGAAAAAAAAAAATAAAAAATGGTGAGCTGTCCACAGAAGAAATACAAGAAATATCGGACAATGCCTTCCCAGTAACAACAAAAAAGCCATAAAGTTCAGAATGAGAATATTCAATGGTACGAACCCGTTAAGTTTCCCTTAAAAACTGTAAAATCTCAAACTTGAACATCGAGATTTTACGCATTCATGAAGATTACGTAACAGCAACAACAATTTTTAACCTTAATGTTGCTAAATGGCTTGCTAGTCCTGGTGGCACTAAATTTTCGAAACCGATGGTAGAAATGTCGAAAGAAGAAGTGAATGTTTTTCTGAAGAGGTTTTGCACGTCTGCGAGGAATAAAGATGGCACACTGGCAGTTTACAAAAGTTCATGAATGAAATCCGTCTGAGAGCCGCCACTGATTGTTTCCTTCGCTCACTGCCGCTTAATAAACCGTTTTCCACTATATCTGACCCTGCTTTTACTGAGGTAAATAAAGCATTAGAACATTTGCAAAAGACCTCAGAACAACAGGCACATTGCCGGCCTAATAGAGCTCATAAAAAACCGGTCAGAAACCAATTTCCAATAAGCAGATGAAGAAACTGTTCGACAGCGGTGAGCTTGGATGGGCAAAGAGCAAAAATCCCATAAAACTACAGAGGACGACCTAGTTTTTCCTAAGTCTCTTTTTTAGTCGACGAGGACAAGAGATTCAATGCCAGTTAACGCCAACAATTCTGTCCTTGCGAAAAAGCATCAATTAGTTGAGTATTTTGATGAGCTGAACCGAACGGGTAGGTATATTTCGCTGACCCCTAGTCCATGGACTACCCCGATGGACCTGGTCCACGGACTACTTAAATGGACTACCCTAAATGGACCACCCTGAAATTTGTGGCAAACATGAATTTAACGATGCTAGAACCTGGAAATAAGATGCAATTGATCAACAAATACAATTACGGATCACTTTGCGATGTAATAGATTTAATCGCCAACTGTTGTCACAAAACATTGGAGGACAAAAGAAGCGGGTCGAAAGGCCGAATTCTAGCGAGTCGTCCTTTTGCTGCGTACGGGTGAGTTGTTGGAGGTCAAGTCAGAGATGAATACGATTATATATGCAAAATTTCCACTTACGATCTAGCGTGCTTTCCATATTGTGAGCAACTCTTGGGCGACTGGTAACCGGTCGTTCTACCTCTTTTAGCCAGCGGTAGAAATGCAACATGGCGGTATATGCTGTTTAACAATAGACTACGAGCCAGAGTTTTCTATTAGCAGACTATCGCTCGTAGAAAACGAGGGCGAGTAGTCTAATTTTTTAGTATAAATTTACCGTAGTCTCATTGCATAAAAAGAAAAAAAAAATGTCAAGTAACGCGTTGAAAAGAACTGTTTTAAGGACGGTGCCTACTATTGTTATTGCGCATACGGTCTGCGCATCTCGAGATACTCGGATTTCCTATGGGTGGTGCTTATAATACAGGGATATTTTTGCGCGGTTTAAAACTATGCGGAGAAAGTAGAACTTAGCAAGTGCTCTTGGTATCCAAAAAGAAAATTGGGGGTAACCACGCATTTTTCAGAGATAATTAAGCTTCAATTGGGAAAAAAACGCCATACATTGCTTTGTATTTTAAAGCTTTTTACAAATATTGCTGATTAATTATCTTCGAAAAATGCGTGGTAACCCCCAATTTTCTTTTCGGATTTCAATAGCACTCGTTATGATTTGCTTTTCCCGCATATTAAGTGAACCGCGCAAAAATACCTTTGAATTAGTAAGCACCGTCCTTAATATGTTAAATCAGTTCAAACGTGATTCACGATGTGCACTGATGCATAACTGTTCTCTATCAGCAGATAGAAAACGGTAATATCGCCAATCAAATTCACGGATTCACAATAGACTACGGTAAATTTATACTTAATGAATTTATTGCTCGAATCCCACATTTTGTGACAAACGTCCAGATGTTAAGGTAGGACACATTTGAGGATTTAAAAAATCACAAGTGTTCTGAACAACCACATATTTTGTTCAGGATCGTTAAATCTCTTAAATCGTGCTAATTGTGCTTGTCAATCGAACGCATCTTTTGTTAGGGTTTCAGCGTCGTTGATTTTGTGTTTGCCACAAATTTCAGGGTGGTCCATTTAGGTTAGTCCATCGGTAGTCCATTCAAGTAGTCTATGGACCAGGTCCACCGGGGTAGTCCATCGTCCAGAGGTCAGCGAAGTGTACCGACCCGAGCCGAACCGCGCATCGGCTCTAATCTTTAACAGCCACGAAAAACCATCAGGGCTTCGGAGATTCTGAAGATGATTCCGATGCTAGATAATTTCTGTCCCTGACTATGAAACTGGCTAGCATTCATCTCCACATATGCAGCTTAAACTGATGCGAAGAGAGTCACAGCAAGGGAACGCTGATAGAGTTCCGCTGTCGAAAATAATTTTGACGCAACGTCCGTCACATATGGCGATCAAAGTTACCGCAGTACTTTTACAACGTTATTTGCAAGTGCACAATTAAAACTCTTCTCGATGACTCAACCTTGAACGCTTTTCAAACTTTCTGACCAATGTTGAATATCCTTCGTTTGGTAGAAGTTCCTTAAATTATAGATGATGGTAATTTCGTTCAGCAGAATCTCCGGCTTCGCTTTCAAATTTTCATTCAACTAAGTTACAAACGGCGCGCATGCCATATGACTTCCCACTTGATGTTGTTTTTGCCATATCAATTTCCGGTCGTTTTGTAAAATTAAAAACCAATAAAATCCAGCTATAACTTTTAAGTATACAACCGTACCGAATTTAATAAAACAATTATTCCATTCGTGCTTGTTGGATATGAGATTGGTTATAGCCAACGCGCGCTCATGGAATAATTGTTAATTATTTGGTTGCGCGCGTCTGTTTGGCACAGAATTCAGATATTGCCCAAGGAAGTTATTGTGATTAACTTCTCGTTCGTTTGTCTTAAGCTTTCATATATTAAAAGCTATCCGCAAAGATTAACACTAGGGAGTTTAAGAAGCTACTACAGCGCCACCGAAGATAGCGTCGATTATAAAAAATTGAATTTATGTTTTTATCTACGAATCTTGGGATACACTTAAATTTCATAGTTTGTTTATCACTGTCAAAACTATAACAAAACTGAATCTGGGAGATCGCGACGAATTTTCATATACAGGAGAACGTTAATTTGTAGGATCAAAGCCATATTTAAACGAACTTTTTCCCTTTTGGCACTTTAGACATTTAAATAACATGAACTAGTCGATCATCAGTTTTGGCGATTATTGCCTTTCAAAACGCTTGCTGTATAAGAAAAAAATTGATATTAAATCAGCGCGACCCTTTGTTACCCACTCTTCCAATCTCCTATGTCTAAGGCTAAAGAGGAGTAGTGCCACAAATGAAACAGATCCCAAAATTCCGTAATCTCAGACTTTTCTAGACTGAAAATAAACATGGGATGTATTAGATTCGATAAGAGAGTGTTGCTTTTCCATTTCTAATTTGTATTGTTCTTGTTTTCTCTATCGAGGTATTCTATATGGAGAATGGAATATCCTAGCACGCACTCTAATTTTCCCTTTATCGTGCAATTGACACTGATTGTGATTATTTGTTGGTAGGTACTTGGAAAACAACCAGTTAAAAGACTTTTCTGAGGGTATCTTCCGCAACAATACCGAGCTGGCACTCTGTGGCGTAAATCCCGAAAACTCCCTTGGCGAAAAACGGAGAAACAAAGGCTGACTATAACACCGAGACTAACAATAACTGAATACACATAGCCCTTCCCACAATCTCGCAACACTCCGCCGAAAAGAAGACACTCGATATTAGCAACATTAACACCAAGTAAACTAATTCTAAATATTGTATATTAATCTTATGCTAGAAAATTATTACAACTTATTGCTAAACTAATACGATTCCTAACTTTAACTCGAGTAGTTTTAAACCTAGACATTAATAACACATGAATACGAACTAAGAAATTATTTACAAATTATATGGAGCAGGTCACTATGCAGTTTCTTTTTACAATCCTTGACTCTTCTTATCCAAAACCACAAAACCTGAACCGATTCCACAAACCTCCTTCTCTTACTCTTTAGTTCAAACCTAGCTCCGCGTCTTCACGTACTTTTCTTTATCTTTCAGCCGGCGTTTTCTCTTCAGCACAAGGTCTTTCAACGCTAATCTCAATCGCCACTACTGACAAATGAGTTTCGTCAAGTTACTTGGCTAGCGCCTATCAATGGCTCTTGGCAGTGAATTCTTCTCTTTCTCTGTTTGGCCACAGGCCCTTCAACTCGTCTGTCTTTTTTCTTGCTTACTTCCCTTCTCCAACAAAACTGCTGCACACAACAACCCACTATATCTGTACGAGTTCCATTTATACATTTATGGTAATTTTTCCCTACAATTAACACTTTAAACAAACGCAAAAAAGAAAGTTACTGCAAAGAACACTTGTGCTGAAGAGAAAACGCCGGCTGAAAGATAAAGAAAAGTACGTGAAGACGCGGAGCTAGGTTTGAACTAAAGAGTAAGAGAAGGAGGTTTGTGGAATCGGTTCAGGTTTTGTGGTTTTGGATAAGAAGAGTCAAGGATTGTAAAAAGAAACTGCATAGTGACCTGCTCCATATAATTTGTAAATAATTTCTTAGTTCGTATTCATGTGTTATTAATGTCTAGGTTTAAAACTACTCGAGTTAAAGTTAGGAATCGTATTAGTTTAGCAATAAGTTGTAATAATTTTCTAGCATAAGATTAATATACAATATTTAGAATTAGTTTACTTGGTGTTAATGTTGCTAATATCGAGTGTCTTCTTTTCGGCGGAGTGTTGCGAGATTGTGGGAAGGGCTATGTGTATTCAGTTATTGTTAGTCTCGGTGTTATAGTCAGCCTTTGTTTCTCCGTTTTTCGCCAAGGGAGTTTTCGGGATTTACGCCACAGAGTGCCAGCTCGGTATTGTTGCGGAAGATACCCTCAGAAAAGTCTTTTAACTGGTTGTTTTCCAAGTACCTACCAACAAATAATCACAATCAGTGTCAATTGCACGATAAAGGGAAAATTAGAGTGCGTGCTAGGATATTCCATTCTCCATATAGAATACCTCGATAGAGAAAACAAGAACAATACAAATTAGAAATGGAAAAGCAACACTCTCTTATCGAATCTAATACATCCCATGTTTTATTTTCAGTCTAGAAAAGTCTGAGATTACGGAATTTTGGGATCTGTTTCATTTGTGGCACTACTCCTCTTTAGCCTTAGACATAGGAGATTGGAAGAGTGGGTAACAAAGGGTCGCGCTGATTTAATATCAATTTTTTTCTTATACAGCAAGCGTTTTGAAAGGCAATAATCGCCAAAACTGATGATCGACTAGTTCATGTTATTTAAATGTCTAAAGTGCCAAAAGGGAAAAAGTTCGTTTAAATATGGCTTTGATCCTACAAATTAACGTTCTCCTGTATATGAAAATTCGTCGCGATCTCCCAGATTCAGTTTTGTTATAGTTTTGACAGTGATAAACAAACTATGAAATTTAAGTGTATCCCAAGATTCGTAGATAAAAACATAAATTCAATTTTTTATAATCGACGCTATCTTCGGTGGCGCTGTAGTAGCTTCTTAAACTCCCTAGTGTTAATCTTTGCGGATAGCTTTTAATATATGAAAGCTTAAGACAAACGAACGAGAAGTTAATCACAATAACTTCCTTGGGCAATATCTGAATTCTGTGCCAAACAGACGCGCGCAACCAAATAATTAACAATTATTCCATGAGCGCGCGTTGGCTATAACCAATCTCATATCCAACAAGCACGAATGGAATAATTGTTTTATTAAATTCGGTACGGTTGTATACTTAAAAGTTATAGCTGGATTTTATTGGTTTTTAATTTTACAAAACGACCGGAAATTGATATGGCAAAAACAACATCAAGTGGGAAGTCATATGGCATGCGCGCCGTTTGTAACTTAGTTGAATGAAAATTTGAAAGCGAAGCCGGAGATTCTGCTGAACGAAATTACCATCATCTATAATTTAAGGAACTTCTACCAAACGAAGGATATTCAACATTGGTCAGAAAGTTTGAAAAGCGTTCAAGGTTGAGTCATCGAGAAGAGTTTTAATTGTGCACTTGCAAATAACGTTGTAAAAGTACTGCGGTAACTTTGATCGCCATATGTGACGGACGTTGCGTCAAAATTATTTTCGACAGCGGAACTCTATCAGCGTTCCCTTGCTGTGACTCTCTTCGCATCAGTTTAAGCTGCATATGTGGAGATGAATGCTAGCCAGTTTCATAGTCAGGGACAGAAATTATCTAGCATCGGAATCATCTTCAGAATCTCCGAAGCCCTGATGGTTTTTCGTGGCTGTTAAAGATTAGAGCCGATGCGCGGTTCGGCTCGGGTCGGTACACTTCGCTGACCTCTGGACGATGGACTACCCCGGTGGACCTGGTCCATAGACTACTTGAATGGACTACCGATGGACTAACCTAAATGGACCACCCTGAAATTTGTGGCAAACACAAAATCAACGACGCTGAAACCCTAACAAAAGATGCGTTCGATTGACAAGCACAATTAGCACGATTTAAGAGATTTAACGATCCTGAACAAAATATGTGGTTGTTCAGAACACTTGTGATTTTTTAAATCCTCAAATGTGTCCTACCTTAACATCTGGACGTTTGTCACAAAATGTGGGATTCGAGCAATAAATTCATTAAGTATAAATTTACCGTAGTCTATTGTGAATCCGTGAATTTGATTGGCGATATTACCGTTTTCTATCTGCTGATAGAGAACAGTTATGCATCAGTGCACATCGTGAATCACGTTTGAACTGATTTAACATATTAAGGACGGTGCTTACTAATTCAAAGGTATTTTTGCGCGGTTCACTTAATATGCGGGAAAAGCAAATCATAACGAGTGCTATTGAAATCCGAAAAGAAAATTGGGGGTTACCACGCATTTTTCGAAGATAATTAATCAGCAATATTTGTAAAAAGCTTTAAAATACAAAGCAATGTATGGCGTTTTTTTCCCAATTGAAGCTTAATTATCTCTGAAAAATGCGTGGTTACCCCCAATTTTCTTTTTGGATACCAAGAGCACTTGCTAAGTTCTACTTTCTCCGCATAGTTTTAAACCGCGCAAAAATATCCCTGTATTATAAGCACCACCCATAGGAAATCCGAGTATCTCGAGATGCGCAGACCGTATGCGCAATAACAATAGTAGGCACCGTCCTTAAAACAGTTCTTTTCAACGCGTTACTTGACATTTTTTTTTTCTTTTTATGCAATGAGACTACGGTAAATTTATACTAAAAAATTAGACTACTCGCCCTCGTTTTCTACGAGCGATAGTCTGCTAATAGAAAACTCTGGCTCGTAGTCTATTGTTAAACAGCATATACCGCCATGTTGCATTTCTACCGCTGGCTAAAAGAGGTAGAACGACCGGTTACCAGTCGCCCAAGAGTTGCTCACAATATGGAAAGCACGCTAGATCGTAAGTGGAAATTTTGCATATATAATCGTATTCATCTCTGACTTGACCTCCAACAACTCACCCGTACGCAGCAAAAGGACGACTCGCTAGAATTCGGCCTTTCGACCCGCTTCTTTTGTCCTCCAATGTTTTGTGACAACAGTTGGCGATTAAATCTATTACATCGCAAAGTGATCCGTAATTGTATTTGTTGATCAATTGCATCTTATTTCCAGGTTCTAGCATCGTTAAATTCATGTTTGCCACAAATTTCAGGGTGGTCCATTTAGGGTAGTCCATTTAAGTAGTCCGTGGACCAGGTCCATCGGGGTAGTCCATGGACTAGGGGTCAGCGAAATATACCTACCCGTTCGGTTCAGCTCATCAAAATACTCAACTAATTGATGCTTTTTCGCAAGGACAGAATTGTTGGCGTTAACTGGCATTGAATCTCTTGTCCTCGTCGACTAAAAAAGAGACTTAGGAAAAACTAGGTCGTCCTCTGTAGTTTTATGGGATTTTTGCTCTTTGCCCATCCAAGCTCACCGCTGTCGAACAGTTTCTTCATCTGCTTATTGGAAATTGGTTTCTGACCGGTTTTTTATGAGCTCTATTAGGCCGGCAATGTGCCTGTTGTTCTGAGGTCTTTTGCAAATGTTCTAATGCTTTATTTACCTCAGTAAAAGCAGGGTCAGATATAGTGGAAAACGGTTTATTAAGCGGCAGTGAGCGAAGGAAACAATCAGTGGCGGCTCTCAGACGGATTTCATTCATGAACTTTTGTAAACTGCCAGTGTGCCATCTTTATTCCTCGCAGACGTGCAAAACCTCTTCAGAAAAACATTCACTTCTTCTTTCGACATTTCTACCATCGGTTTCGAAAATTTAGTGCCACCAGGACTAGCAAGCCATTTAGCAACATTAAGGTTAAAAATTGTTGTTGCTGTTACGTAATCTTCATGAATGCGTAAAATCTCGATGTTCAAGTTTGAGATTTTACAGTTTTTAAGGGAAACTTAACGGGTTCGTACCATTGAATATTCTCATTCTGAACTTTATGGCTTTTTTGTTGTTACTGGGAAGGCATTGTCCGATATTTCTTGTATTTCTTCTGTGGACAGCTCACCATTTTTTATTTTTTTTTTTCATTGTTTTTTTTTTTATTTTTTTATTTTGCCGACGAAACTCGGCTTCCCACAAAAACATTTAATGCCAAGCCACATTTGCCGCATTAATTTCCATATCAGGTAAAACGTAGGTATAATACCTGGAAACCGAGATACAGTGAACCAATAAGAAAGCTAGAATCGCATTATCCGAGGTTGAGAATTTAATAATTTATATTAATTCTTTTTTGTTTCCCAAGCACATCTTTCAAGTTTAATTTCATTTTGTTCTTAAGATCAGGTCAATGTTCTGCTTAAACTGTTTTTAGCCAAGCGCAATGATCA
>JAHPZR010023719.1:17500-18810 GCA_019787425.1 Platygyra sinensis
GTCTAACTTTTTTGATCATTAAGCAACTCATTTTCCATCCGACTTTGCCCCCCAAAATGCATGAAATCGCAATTTTAGCAACACGAAATTTCAAAATTTTCAAGGGAGGCGGGGCCCCTTAGGTTAGCTTGCCCCTTTGGGAGAATCGGGCCGCGATTTACTTTATGCCGCATGTCCGCCATGCTTTATTGGAGGCAATTAAAAACTTCTAAGAACCCTGATTGGATATCGGGAACCATTATCAACATAATCCTACTTTATTTAAATACGATAGCATTTAAAGCTTAGAGCTTGGGGGTCGTGCAAAATTAATTACAATTAAATGAGTTTACGTATTTACATCTAAATAAACTGACTGCAGAAATTAAGGCATAAAATATTTAGAAGCATTTAAAATCTTAGCTAGGTAGTGCCTGGGCAGCGACTAGACCGACTGGGTGCTAAAAACAAGTTCTTTAAAATTAAAGTCTTCTTCCCTTTAGGATAAGTGCCTCAATTGCTAATAGAGTTTTAAAACGCGGGACAATTAAGTTATTACTACTTCTAAAGTTGTATGCAGTGCAAGGTTTATTTGTCAAATACGAAAGAGCCGCACGTGTTTCACTTATAAACACGCTATGGAATAATTTGATCAATCGAAGCTTATAATAAAATGTTTTCAAGTTAGTACCGGTTGGCAGGGACGATCCTGCAGTTTTCGCTGCTTTACAACACGTACAATTTCTATTGAAATGAAGTTTTCTGAATGCAGTCCTCGACCCTGTGCATTTGCCTTTCGGAGGCCGTTCTGCAAAGTGGTTGGCTGACTTTGAAACTCCCGCGATTATCAATACGAAAAACTCCACCTCCCACAACAATGGCACGCAGAAAATTGAAGGTTTGAGCAAAGAAACTTCCTCTTTGCAACTTTCCGTAGCTGCTTTTCCCATTTCTTAAAATTGAAAATGAGGATGCCAATGTAAAGTCTGACCACTTCTAACTGAAACGCCGAAGTTGTGAAATAACAAAACACTTTTAATAACACTGTACATGCGTATATGAAACAAAAGTAAACAAAAACTGGCTTTTTACGTGGCATATCTGTTTTTGTGCTTATGGTTATAAAATTAGGCGTTTTAAACTGGGGCTTCTTGTTTAATCAGTATTTCGAAACACTCGAAAACAATAAAAGCACTCGCAGTATCAAGATACTGTCGCTGAAGAATGAAGCTTTTGACATCTTTTGACAAAGCATTAAATCCAGGCCCTGGACAAAATGTAAACAGTCAAATTATATTGCCAGTTGGTTCCAAAAGCACCAGTAACTCTCT
>JAHPZR010023726.1:0-5000 GCA_019787425.1 Platygyra sinensis
CTCAAAGCGGTGTTTGTATCAGGAGTCACCTCTTCTCAGGGCTCGCTTTTGAAGTTTCTTTTCCGTGCTCTTCTAGCCGATATTATTTGAATACTGACACAAGGCCTGAGGGGGCGAGGGGGGTGACTTACCAGGAAAATTGCGGTGGGGGTGATGCGGCCCGCTTCCCAAAAACCTTCCCTGATTTATGACCAAAAAATCTGCGATATTCCCTACCCTATTTATGACCTGACCAAAAATTCGAAACCCTATTTATAACCTGGACCTTACATCAAAATCCTGTTTTAGACCTGCCTTATAACTTTATCTCTAGTTCAGACCAACGTTAAATTACCGTAAACATAATTTGTGTAGGGCTTTTGTTAATTTTCTTTTCGATAATGATGAGAAAGTGGCTTCTAAGTTTAAGAAACATACCCAACTTAGGGCTAGATGGCAAAAACAATGCCCTATTTATGACCAAAATGGCCGAAATCGGCCAAAATCGATACCCTATTTATGACTAAAACGGCTGAAAAACCCTACCCTTTGGGGCCGCACATACCTACATAGCCCATATAAGGGAGTACCCCCCCCCCCCCCCCCCCCCCCCCCCCCCCCCCCCCCCCCCCCCCCCCCCCCCCCCCCCCCCCCCCCCCCCCCCCCCCCCCCCCCCCCCCCCCCCCCGGGACACAAGCCTCAGCTAAGGTATGTTTTTCTGTTCTTCGCGAGCTTGTTTTAGCTTTGCTCACAGCCACCGTCTTGAGATTTTTTGCTGGTTTACAACCTCGTTCCCAGGGCCTTTTCCCTGCTTGGGGGCGGGGCGGGAAAAGGCCCTGGCATCGGCTGGTCACGTGCCGACTTTACACCTGAAATCCTGGGTGTAATAAATTCATCATCATCATCAATCTTTATTTATCCACGAGATCATATCACTTTACATGGTCTTCCTACGAATCGTGTTTAAAAACTATACTAAAATACTCTAAGGAACTATAATGTTAAAAATACAAAAACTTACATTATGAATGATAAGACTTAAAATGAGTCAAGGTGTATTAGAAAAAATCTTTCCCATCAAATGAAGTTTTAAAAACATTTAAACTAGACAGTTTTCTAATCTCTGAGGGAATCTTGTTCCACAGAACAGATCCTCTGTAGTGTAGGCTCCCTTTTGCAGACTCAGTTCTGGGTCTGGGGACATAATAATTCATCTCAGAATTTCTGAGATTGTGTGAATGTACATTTGAGGTGTTGGTAAAGATCCGCCTCAGATACGCTGGGGAAAGATTATTATGGATTTTATACATTGTCACAGCCAACTGTTTAAGTCTTACATATTCTAGCCTTTCCCAGCCAAGCTCATCCAACAAAACACTTGAGCGAACATCATAGTTAGAATAGGTGAGAATTCTAGCAGCCCTATTCTGCAGCTTTTGAAGTTTGTCTGCTAGTCCCTTATTGATGTTACCCCATACGGCACTACAGTAATTAAAATATGGCATTACCAGTGCATTGTACATATTCACTCTAATATCAAATGGTATAAAATGACTTACACGCCTTAAAATAGCAATACCAGCGGATATTTTCTTTGAAATGGTATCAATGTGTGGGCGCCAGTTCAAAGATTCATCAATTTGAACTCCAAGGGATTTATGTTTAATTACTCTTTCTATGGGTGTATTATTGACTTTGACTGTGAAGTCACTATTTATTTGGGATAACTTAAATTGGCTCCCTATAAGCATGTATTTAGTCTTCTTAACATTTAAAGTTAATTTGTTTGCTGACAGCCATGACTGGATTAAATTCATATCATAATTCATTTTATGTTCAAGGACACATGGGTCTTCTGCAGACGTGGTAAGGGTAGTATCATCTGCATACATTCTGGGTTTTGAAAACAAATTACATGAAGGGAGATCATTAATATAAATAGTGAATAAGAGAGGGCCTAAAATAGACCCCTGTGGAATACCACATGTTATATTACAGAAATCAGATTGAGCTCCATCAATAAACGTTTGTTGCTTTCGATCAGATAGATAGGACTGGAACCAGTTAAGAGATTGAGAACTGACCCCATAGAGTTTAAGCTTTCCCAAAAGGATAGTATGATCCATGGTATCAAAAGCTTTTTTCAAATCCAGGAATATCACACCATTTAAAAGACTGTTGTCAATATTCCATAGCCATTCATTCGTAGCCTCAAGTAAAGCTGTTTCAGTGGAAAACATAGGTCTGAAGCCAGATTGTGATTCAGTTAAATTAGCGAGTTTGCATAATCAAAAGTGCCAAAATCACGTTGGCGGAGAAACTGTTGTGCTTTTCGACTTGGATCTGCTTTTAAACGTTGAAACTTTATGTCGTTTTGTTCAGTTAAAGCCACTTCAAGTAATGTTTTGAATATTTAGTGAAAGGCAAAGACATTGTTGCCGTTCCACTGACTGGCTTGGCCAATCTCTGCTGTTTCAGCGTCTACCGGATTTCTTGCCTGTCAAGGCGGACAATAATATTTTGTAAAATATACGAATTCCACTGTTCGTGACATTTATACATTTGCCATTTTCTGTTCGGTCACTCAAACATTTTGTCGCTTCACTCGTGTTTATGAAGGGCCCTTCATGTTGTATTCTAAGGAGTAATTTTAAAGTTGCGTGCTATGCCGAGGCCGAACAAACAGTCAACAGTCAACAGACTTGCGGGTAAATAGTTACATTTGAATCCTGTGGTGCCAGAACGATCCGTGAGGAGGAATAAACCTATACGTCAAGCAACAGCCCAAACATAACCTCGACCAGATAACTACAAGAAACAAGAATTTCTCAAGACCAGCGTATAGCTTTCTCGAAGTAAAGCTACGGCATCTCCTAAGAAACGCACAAGGGCAAATATGATATCCGCAATAAGAAACTACACGTACTGTATTTGCAAACAGTTCTAGTTACCGCCGGTCCCAGCGTCACAAAATAGAATACAAGTAAAGCGCAAAATGTTCACGGTAAACTCACTAAAGCGTCATATTTTTCCCTCAAAAAACAAATACTTGGAGACTTTAAAAAATATATCTTGCAATAGAAATGAGCCTAAACAACGCATTTACACATGGTAAATAATCACAGAGGTGTCAAACTCCAGACGAAGCGACATGCAGATAACAGCGGAAATCATGCAGACCTACGGCGACCTCTAAAAATTTGCGATAGCACGATCTAACGGCTCAACTCTACCTAATTAAAATTACTCCTTAGAATACAGCATGAAGTGCCCTTCATAAACACGAGTGAAGCGACAAAATGGTCGAGTGACCGAACAGAAGACGGCAAATGCATAAATGTCACCAACCGTAGAATTCGTGTATTTTACAAAATATTACTGTCCGCCTTGACAGGCAAGAAATCCGGTAGACGCTGAAACAGTAGAGATTTGCAAAGCCAGTCGGCAGAACGGCAACGATGTCTTTGCCTTTCACTAAATATTCAAAACATTACTTGAAGTGGCTTTAACTGAACAAAACGACAAAGTTTCAACGTTTAAAAGCAGATCCAAGTCGAAAAGCACAAACAGTTTTCTCCGCCAACGTGATTTTGGCACTTTTGATTATGCAAACTCGCTAATTTATTACACCCAGGATTTCAGGGTGTAAAGTGGGCACGTGACCAGCCGATGCCAGGGCCTTTTCCCGCCCTACCCCCAAGCCAGGGAAAAGGCCCTGGGAACGAGGTTGGCTGGTTTAGTGTTTGATATTTTTGAAGTCACCTGTTGACTCGAAGAGTCAGTCGCAGGTTGTGGTTGCATTGCCACTGTTTGTGTGTCCTCAGGCGTTTGCGTGTCCGACATTGCATATATTGCTGGTAAATAAAGATATTTAATGGGAACTAATGACAGATGCTGACTAATTATTCAGAAGTTGCTGAGGATTGCTCAGCCGTTTCGCGAAAGAAACCGAGCCGAAGCCATTTGCTGCTCAGCACTGAAATCGATATGTTTTATGATGATCAGCGCCGCGTTTGCAAACATGAGCAGCCACCCACATCTCAGCGCAAGCCCGCCCACCACGGCAGATAATTTTTTAGTAGTGATGTCTTTAACCCGTTCAACCACGCCAAGCGCTTTGATGCTAAAGGAAGAAAGCTTTCAATCAAGGTTTTGACGTTTTTGAACGTCTCGTGTGTCAGTTATACGGCGATAGTTTCCTTCAGCCATGCTTGCACAAGTGTATATTTATTGTAATTTTTTCTTTTAATTCAAAAACCGCTTTGAAAGAAGCTCATCCAGAAAGAGAAGCGAAGAGAGAGCACACAGTGTATGGGAGAACTTGCGCTCTTTCAGCTTTGAAATCATGTGCTTGAGGTTTTCTCGGGCAAGCTCATCCGCGTATTCTTTAAAAAATAACTCTCGTGGTCTTGGCCGACGGCGTGTAAAGTAACACGATCGCAGCCATATTGCCTCGGAAAGGTTTCGGGATGCCGGAGAGCTGCTGGATCAACACCCACACACCCACACACACCGGCGTGGCGAGCCGAAAAACCGAGCTTGACCAGCTCACCAGTGCACCCTTTCGTGTCTTTTGAGGCCGCACAGTCATAAAGGACGATGAGAGTGTTGGTTCTTTCAAAAAACCGTACTAACGGCTTCCAACTACCTGGTTTTGTTTACAGATGACAAACAACTGTGGGTCTCTATTAGCGAAGTGGTAAACAGGACGTCTTGTTATAAGCAAATGTCGGGCAGATGAGCACGACGTAATCGAACTTGTCACTGGATGGGCCACAGAGCTGGTTCACGAGGAACTTCGTCATCGCTGGTATCCAGTTTTCTTATTCGAAGAAGAATTTAATTTTGCACAGATTCCATCTGTCTGTCCATTATATTTGAGCTTGGGGTCGGGGATAACTAATATATTGCTGTTCACGTCGCCCGAGCCTTAGGCACTCCGCTCGATTTCCAGCTGTACTCCGTCTGTTCCCAAGGTGGGGCCGCTGTCGTGCAAATCAATCAGAAAACCAAAGGTTTAT
>JAHPZR010023728.1:2500-21755 GCA_019787425.1 Platygyra sinensis
TAACGGTTTTTTACGATGCTTTGTAACGGTCCGTTGTAACGGTTTATTGCGTCAAAAAGTTGATGTGTATTTTAGTAGGTTTCAGTGTATATGGAAACTAGCCGATGAGTGTGCTGGCTTTATGTTAGCCTACGAAACAGATTTGTATTAAACTCCATATGTACTCAAGATCTGAGTAGTCACTTGAAACATTTTGTTATAACAGCTCCTTAATTGTAGAGCACTATATTGGCTCCAGCGGTGATCAGCACCTAAACTGAACTATATATAGTTACTATATACATACCGAGATTTACGCGGCAAAAAAAATCGAGAAAAAGATTGCCTCCTAGCACCCGATCATTGTCTGGGTATGACCTCAAACCGCCGTTTATATAGTCATTTATGAGAGCAAGGCGCTTAATTTTATTCTTACCTTTCCAATTGAAGCTATAAATAGTAGAGTCGACTAGCTTAATTATACTTTTTGTAAGGGAAATGAGAGATGTACGAAACATAAACTTGGGTATGACAAATGTCATGACGACTTGAAATTTCTCATATAAAGTGACGTGTCTGCAATCCTCTCTTTTAAAAGTTTTCGATAGCGATTTCAATAATTCTTCAAATTTAGTTCCTGACTTTTGCGCCAATCATAAGTGAAATAGACGCCTAGAATTTTCATAGGTTTGTTAATTTTCTCAATGTTGATGTGTGGCGGATTATAATTGAATTTCCCAAGCCACAGAGCTTCAGTTTTCTGAGTATTCAAACTCAAACCAGAGCAGATACCAAAACAATCTAGCGTGATAGAAAGGCGTTCAAAGGACTGAATACATTGTAAAAATGTCGTAAAATCACCGGCAAAGGCTGTTAATTTAATTTCCCCGTTTTCTACCATAATTCCTTTTATTTTCTTGTCGTGCCGAATACTATTTAGCAAAAGTTTAAGGGCAGTAATGGAAAGGTGCGCTGACAGCAGTTCTCCCTGTCTTGCGCCTCTACATACAACAAACATTTGGGTTGAAAATCCATTGTTCAGAATGCAGCTTGATTTATTGCAGTATCCATGTACAGTAATCTCTCGTAAATCGTTTGTTAAACGTATATTAAGGGCCTTCGAGGTAATCTTTTTTTTTTTTTTAATACAAATATGTTTATATTTATTTACAGCAAAAAGGCACTACTTACACAACTACTTACATCACTTACACGACTTTACAGTACAATAACGGCAATAGGGAGCTCGGGCGACCTACAAGCTGCTTGCAATACACTTATACACTACTTACAGAACAGTAATTACGTTGCTTACGGAGAATCAACAGCAACTACTGAACAAAAAAATATAATAGCAGTATACAGCATTGATACAATAAAGAAAAGGTGCGTAATGATAGGAACAGTGAGTTAAGATAGATAAGGAGACAGTATCCATTTTTTTGTAAAGAAGTCTTTCCCACTGATTATTTTTTTCAGTTTCATATTTAGCAACAATTTTTGATCGAAATCTATGAATGTTGGGAAGAATTTGCTTATTTCTGCAATTCCACAAGAAAAGCTTTCCAATTATTATAAAATAGTTTAGCATTATATGTAACGGGTCAGAAGTTTCAGTAATAATTCCAACAAGCACATTTTGCAGGGAAAGCCGAAATTCTTGGTTCGAAATAATGCACCAGTAAATTTCAAAATCCTTCCAGAACTGCTTAGAATAAGGGCAGTGGAATAGCAGATGGTTTAGTGATTCAGGCTGACCTTTGCAGAAACTACATAGATCATTTGATCTAAAACCCATTTTATATAACTTGGTGTTTGTATAAAGAATTGAGTTAAGAACTTTGTATTGAAAGGCTTTAACATACGCTTCAAGAGTGACGGAATGAGGTAACTGGAAAATTTGTTTCAATTGGTCACTAGTAAAATTAAAATCGTTCTGTAATTTCTAAGCGATATAAGGAAGTCGTGCTTTGTCCTTGATAAGTAGTGCATAGAATTCTTTTGACTTCTTTGTAGTTACTGTAAAATATTTGTTTTATTTATTTTGTTCGAAAGGTGACTATAGGCATCTAAAACATTTAAGAGTAAATGCCTATAAAAATTAAGCAACCAACGGCCAGAGTGGAATTTTTTTTTCGCTGATATTTTGCTTATCGATAGGTACTGGTAAGTAACTAAACGTGACGTAGTTTGTTTTCAGAAAGGCGGCTTCAGTTTGGAGGAAATCGATTAAATCTATTTTTGCTGTCGGCAACTTGAAAACCGCCAAAATTTGACACGAAATGGGTCGTTCTCAAAACTTCGCTTGCACGCAAAAGGGAAAAAGCGAGCTAAAATATCTTCTGATACTTTATTTCATAGAGGGTTTTACTTCTAGTTTTGTGGTAAATATTCAACTTAACAGTAATCTGGTCGGCAAACAATAACATTTTAAAACTGCTTTATCCTTAACAGACAAAAATTTATATTTTAGCTGAGAGTCGCGATTAAAATTTTAGGTATGTGCTACACCTTGGTTTACCCTGAGACTCAACCCATAAGATCTTTAAGCATTGAACTAAAACATATGTAAAAACTGACTTGGGTAATTCAGTTTGCGCTTCACACGAACTTTCCGAAATTAAACAAAATTTGGTTGAAATATGAGACCATAAGTCGCGGTTTGTTGGTGTTTACGACGGCTTGCCGCTACTCTCGCAATACCTTACTACTTAACTCGCAAATTCTTGTTAACAGATTTGCGTTTAGAAAATTACCTTAATGTTTTACCCTTTTCTTGTTGACTTTGACTTTGCCCTGGGCAATTTGCTACCTGGTTATCGTTGTTTCTGTTGTTTCTTCTTCCCAATGCTCAACGAACTCAACGCAGCGTTCGAACCTTCTCACTCGAGCACTTATCAGAAACATTCATTAGATTCTATCAATCCTTTCTTTTCGATCCACATTTTAAAATCTTGTACAGTTTCAAAGTTTAAGCTTTCAAAAAGCTCAAAGTAATTTACAGCTAAACGTTGCAGTAACCGGCGAAACATTTGTCTTTGATAGCTGTAGTGTTGCGCGACAGAACAAAAAAATTCCCACCGGGAGGGTGTAGAGGAACAACGACGCGAAAGTAGACCTGTTTCCGTTGTTTTAGATTGCACTTTTAAGTAGACGTTCTATTATTTTTTTACACTCTTTCCCTCAAAATTCGACTGTTCATCAAATCGTTAATATTTTTGAATTTTTTTGTTCGTCAACTCGTCATTTTTTTTTTTTTTCATAATACAGTTTGTCCCAGTCTGTGACTCTACATATATTTTAGCAATATCATTTTGCTTGAAGGAGAGCAAAACACCAGGGCTGGTATGGAGGTCTTGCAAAATCAAAAACTTTACAAGATTTACAAACAATCGATAACATTTTCTTATGCCGATTTTTTATGACACTTCTCGTGTAAAGCGCTGTACTCCTTCAGTACTGTAATCATGCCGATGTTTATTGGTTGACCTACTTATAGGCAAGTCTTCCAAGTCAGCACTGACTTGGGTAATTCAGTTTGTTCTTCACACGAACTCGGCGAAGTTGAGAACAAATTGGTTGAAATACGAGATATTTGAATAATTATATTAAACATTAAGTCTCTTTATTTCTGAAGCGGAACGATAATATTTTCCGAGGCGATATTTAACATATTTCTTAAACACGATATCTCAATACAAACATAATTGAGCCAAGATTTGTTGGCGTTCTGAATGAATCTGATCGATGTTGCTACCCTCTAAATTAGTTAAAACATTGCAAACTGATGAGATAACAGATAAGGAGCGGTGTCATGTCAATCCGTCATACGTCCGATTCGCTCATGCATGGTGATTGTTAATATTACCAAAAAACAGCATTGTTTACAAACCACTTATTATAGACGTTTCGATCATTTCATAATTATTTGTATCATTACGATTAAATACTCTGAAAAAGATATAGTCTGGCTAGTATAGTTTAATTTTGAAACAGCCAGTTTTGATATCTGAGTCAATAAACTTAAAGAACTGAAAACACAGAAACTGGTTGAAACCATTTAGGAATTATGGACAATACGTGCTCATTTCTATCGATTGTGGGAGGTCAATGTGGTCACGACGGAAGAGACAGGAATAGAGCTGAGGAATGTATTGCATTTCTTAAGCTGTCAGCGGGATGTAACCGGCCACATGGCAATGTTTGCGTTTCACGGCATAGATAATGAAGTTGAGTTAATTCTAGCGAGAGCATCCATCTTCTCCTTTCCTCGAAATATTGACCAGATGACTCTATGTCCAGCGCATAGAGCATCGCTTGGTATTGCATGGACACGTCGAGTTCCGGACAAGTGTAAAGTGCCTTCAATACTATCTTATAGCGAGGATATCGGCAAAAGACCAAAAGCAGATAGAGGTTTAAGCAAGGCGGGCTCCTACGCAGTGTTACAGGAAACAGGAGTTTTTCTTGCTGTTGGCTCAGGTTTGTACTCTTCAAAATATACTGAAGTATCAACATTGTTGTAACTCTCGACGAAAGTGTTAGTAAAATGGATGTTTTATCAGAGTTCAAATTTTTGTTCATTTGAGATGCAATACCGTGTTCTATTCGTTTTAAGTAAACCGTAATTAACACATGCAGCAATGAGGTTTCAACCTTAGAAATACCTCAGGAATGGTGATGGGTTTTTTTTTTGTAGTTTTGTCTAGAACTGTTTCAATAAAGGCTTAACTTTTGAACTGCAGGCCTTCAGGCTGCAGCGCGCTGGCGCGAAAGACGATCGAAAGGCAAAATGGGAAAGACGCTTGGAGCGAGGAGATTTCCCCGCGCTGTTTCTCGTACGCTGTGTGTTTTTTTTTTTTTTCAATGCAGCAGTAACTCTCGCTTTGCACGTTTAGCTGCTGAGCTCATAGCGTGTCCTTCACTGGTCTTGTGTGCCCTTAAGCTATCAGTTTGAAAATATTTGTTCCAATCTAATGACTGAGAGTGACGTAAGTTGCCCTCCGTCACCCCATCTGCTATGACAGTTATAACGTTTGCGAACTTATTGCAGATTCAAAGCTGTCAAAATTTGCAATGCAGATGCTTCAGGATATCTCAGTGTGTCTACTTTGATATCCTTGTAACTGACATCAAAGTGAAGAGGAAAGCTCCTGACATCGAGAGGCCGATCGCCTATGGCAAAAAATGCATCGGTCAAGGAAAAGTTTAAACTGCGTATCTGTGATATGTCAGAACATATATGTCATATTTTAGTGTCGGTCTGAAAGACTTGCCTATATGTAGGTAAGGAAATAAACATCGGCATGATTTTATTTAAGAGTACAGCGCTTTACACGAGAAGTCTCAAAAAAATTCGGCACAAAGAGATTTTTTTCGATTTTTTGTTTATAATTTTTTAAAAACTTTTTGTTTTTAATTTCGTAAGACCTCCATGACAGCCTTGGAGTTTTGCTCTCCTTCAAGCAAAACGATATTGCGAAAATATGCGTGGAACTGTAGACTGGAACACAATCATTTACTACTTGACGAAGAAACATAAATTTAAAAAAAACATACGATTTGATTAACAGTCGAATTTTGAAAAGAATGTAGAAAACAATATAGAAAAGAATGTAGAAAAATAACAAAATGTCTACTTAAAGTGCAATCTAAAACAACGGAAATAGCTCCTTTTTCGCGTCGTTTCTCACCCTCCCGGTGGGAATTATTTTATTCTGTCACGCAACACTACAGCTATCGAAGACAAATGTTTCGTTGGCTACTGGAACGCTTGACTTAAACTTATTGAAACTGTACAAGATGTAAAAATTGGATCGAAAAGAAAGGATTGATAGAAACTAATTAATATTTCTGATAAGTGCTCGATTAAGTCCACGGGTGAAGTGAGAAGGTTCGAATGCTGCGTTGTGTTCGTTGAGCATTGGGAAGAAGAAACAAGGATATAAACCAGGAAGCAAATTGCCCGTAGCAAAGTTAAAGTCAACAAAAAAAGGATAAGACATTAAGGTAATTTTGTAAACGCAAATTTGTTAACAATTTTTTTGTGAGTTATAAGTACAGTAGGTCTTGCGAGAGTAGCGGCAAGCCGTCGTAAACACCAACAAACCGCGACTTATGGTCTCATATTTCAACCAAATTTTTTTTAATTTCGGAGAGTTCGTGTGAAGCGCAAACTGAATTACCCAAGTCAGTTTTTACATATGTTTTAGTTCAATGCTTAAAGATCTTATGGCTTGAGTCTCAGGGTAAACCAAGGTGTAGCACATACCTAAAATTTTAATCGCGACTGTCAGCTAAAATATAATTTTTTTGTCTGTTAAGGATAAAGCAGTTTTAAAATGTTATTGTTTGCCGACCAGATTACTGCTAAGTTGAATATTTACCACCAAACTAGAAGTAAAACCCTCTATGAAATAAAGTATCAGAAGATATTTTAGCTCGCTTTCTTCCCTTTTGCGTGGAAGCGAATTTTTGAGAACGGCCTATTTCGTGTCAAATTTTGGCGGTTTTCAAGTTGCCGACAGCGAAAATAGATTTTATCGATTTCCTCCAAACCGAAGCCGCCTTTTTGAAAACAAACTACATCACGTTTAGTTACTTACCAATAGTACGCTACTCGAATGAGCCAAAATATCAAGCTGGAAAAAAATTTCCACTCTGGCCGTTGGTTGGCTGTAATTTTTATAGGCCTTTACTCTTAAATGTTTTAGATGCCTATAGTCACCTTTCGAACAAAAATAAATAAAAACAAATATGTTACAGTACACTACATAAGAAAGTCAAAAGAATTCTAATGCCACTACTTATCAAGGACAAAGCACAGACTTCCTTATATCGCTTAGAAATTAACAGAGCGCTTTTAATTTTACTAAAGTGACCAATTGCAAACAAAAATTTCCCCGTTTTCTACCATAATTCCTTTTATTTTCTTGTCGTGCCGAATACTATTTAGCAAAAGTTTAAGGGCAGTAATGGAAAGGTGCGCTGACAGCAGTTCTCCCTGTCTTGCGCCTCTACATACAACAAACATTTGGGTTGAAAATCCATTGTTCAGAATGCAGCTTGATTTATTGCAGTATCCATGTACAGTAATCTCTCGTAAATCGTTTGTTAAACGTATATTAAGGGCCTTCGAGGTAATCTTTTTTTTTTTTTTAATACAAATATGTTTATATTTATTTACAGCAAAAAGGCACTACTTACACAACTACTTACATCACTTACACGACTTTACAGTACAATAACGGCAATAGGGAGCTCGGGCGACCTACAAGCTGCTTGCAATACACTTATACACTACTTACAGAACAGTAATTACGTTGCTTACGGAGAATCAACAGCAACTACTGAACAAAAAAATATAATAGCAGTATACAGCATTGATACAATAAAGAAAAGGTGCGTAATGATAGGAACAGTGAGTTAAGATAGATAAGGAGACAGTATCCATTTTTTTGTAAAGAAGTCTTTCCCACTGATTATTTTTTTCAGTTTCATATTTAGCAACAATTTTTGATCGAAATCTATGAATGTTGGGAAGAATTTGCTTATTTCTGCAATTCCACAAGAAAAGCTTTCCAATTATTATAAAATAGTTTAGCATTATATGTAACGGGTCAGAAGTTTCAGTAATAATTCCAACAAGCACATTTTGCAGGGAAAGCCGAAATTCTTGGTTCGAAATAATGCACCAGTAAATTTCAAAATCCTTCCAGAACTGCTTAGAATAAGGGCAGTGGAATAGCAGATGGTTTAGTGATTCAGGCTGACCTTTGCAGAAACTACATAGATCATTTGATCTAAAACCCATTTTATATAACTTGGTGTTTGTATAAAGAATTGAGTTAAGAACTTTGTATTGAAAGGCTTTAACATACGCTTCAAGAGTGACGGAATGAGGTAACTGGAAAATTTGTTTCAATTGGTCACTAGTAAAATTAAAATCGTTCTGTAATTTCTAAGCGATATAAGGAAGTCGTGCTTTGTCCTTGATAAGTAGTGCATAGAATTCTTTTGACTTCTTTGTAGTTACTGTAAAATATTTGTTTTATTTATTTTGTTCGAAAGGTGACTATAGGCATCTAAAACATTTAAGAGTAAATGCCTATAAAAATTAAGCAACCAACGGCCAGAGTGGAATTTTTTTTTCGCTGATATTTTGCTTATCGATAGGTACTGGTAAGTAACTAAACGTGACGTAGTTTGTTTTCAGAAAGGCGGCTTCAGTTTGGAGGAAATCGATTAAATCTATTTTTGCTGTCGGCAACTTGAAAACCGCCAAAATTTGACACGAAATGGGTCGTTCTCAAAACTTCGCTTGCACGCAAAAGGGAAAAAAGCGAGCTAAAATATCTTCTGATACTTTATTTCATAGAGGGTTTTACTTCTAGTTTTGTGGTAAATATTCAACTTAACAGTAATCTGGTCGGCAAACAATAACATTTTAAAACTGCTTTATCCTTAACAGACAAAAATTTATATTTTAGCTGAGAGTCGCGATTAAAATTTTAGGTATGTGCTACACCTTGGTTTACCCTGAGACTCAACCCATAAGATCTTTAAGCATTGAACTAAAACATATGTAAAAACTGACTTGGGTAATTCAGTTTGCGCTTCACACGAACTTTCCGAAATTAAACAAAATTTGGTTGAAATATGAGACCATAAGTCGCGGTTTGTTGGTGTTTACGACGGCTTGCCGCTACTCTCGCAATACCTTACTACTTAACTCGCAAATTCTTGTTAACAGATTTGCGTTTAGAAAATTACCTTAATGTTTTACCCTTTTCTTGTTGACTTTGACTTTGCCCTGGGCAATTTGCTACCTGGTTATCGTTGTTTCTGTTGTTTCTTCTTCCCAATGCTCAACGAACTCAACGCAGCGTTCGAACCTTCTCACTCGAGCACTTATCAGAAACATTCATTAGATTCTATCAATCCTTTCTTTTCGATCCACATTTTAAAATCTTGTACAGTTTCAAAGTTTAAGCTTTCAAAAAGCTCAAAGTAATTTACAGCTAAACGTTGCAGTAACCGGCGAAACATTTGTCTTTGATAGCTGTAGTGTTGCGCGACAGAACAAAAAAATTCCCACCGGGAGGGTGTAGAGGAACAACGACGCGAAAGTAGACCTGTTTCCGTTGTTTTAGATTGCACTTTTAAGTAGACGTTCTATTATTTTTTTACACTCTTTCCCTCAAAATTCGACTGTTCATCAAATCGTTAATATTTTTGAATTTTTTTGTTCGTCAACTCGTCATTTTTTTTTTTTTTCATAATACAGTTTGTCCCAGTCTGTGACTCTACATATATTTTAGCAATATCATTTTGCTTGAAGGAGAGCAAAACACCAGGGCTGGTATGGAGGTCTTGCAAAATCAAAAACTTTACAAGATTTACAAACAATCGATAACATTTTCTTATGCCGATTTTTTATGACACTTCTCGTGTAAAGCGCTGTACTCCTTCAGTACTGTAATCATGCCGATGTTTATTGGTTGACCTACTTATAGGCAAGTCTTCCAAGTCAGCACTGACTTGGGTAATTCAGTTTGTTCTTCACACGAACTCGGCGAAGTTGAGAACAAATTGGTTGAAATACGAGATATTTGAATAATTATATTAAACATTAAGTCTCTTTATTTCTGAAGCGGAACGATAATATTTTCCGAGGCGATATTTAACATATTTCTTAAACACGATATCTCAATACAAACATAATTGAGCCAAGATTTGTTGGCGTTCTGAATGAATCTGATCGATGTTGCTACCCTCTAAATTAGTTAAAACATTGCAAACTGATGAGATAACAGATAAGGAGCGGTGTCATGTCAATCCGTCATACGTCCGATTCGCTCATGCATGGTGATTGTTAATATTACCAAAAAACAGCATTGTTTACAAACCACTTATTATAGACGTTTCGATCATTTCATAATTATTTGTATCATTACGATTAAATACTCTGAAAAAGATATAGTCTGGCTAGTATAGTTTAATTTTGAAACAGCCAGTTTTGATATCTGAGTCAATAAACTTAAAGAACTGAAAACACAGAAACTGGTTGAAACCATTTAGGAATTATGGACAATACGTGCTCATTTCTATCGATTGTGGGAGGTCAATGTGGTCACGACGGAAGAGACAGGAATAGAGCTGAGGAATGTATTGCATTTCTTAAGCTGTCAGCGGGATGTAACCGGCCACATGGCAATGTTTGCGTTTCACGGCATAGATAATGAAGTTGAGTTAATTCTAGCGAGAGCATCCATCTTCTCCTTTCCTCGAAATATTGACCAGATGACTCTATGTCCAGCGCATAGAGCATCGCTTGGTATTGCATGGACACGTCGAGTTCCGGACAAGTGTAAAGTGCCTTCAATACTATCTTATAGCGAGGATATCGGCAAAAGACCAAAAGCAGATAGAGGTTTAAGCAAGGCGGGCTCCTACGCAGTGTTACAGGAAACAGGAGTTTTTCTTGCTGTTGGCTCAGGTTTGTACTCTTCAAAATATACTGAAGTATCAACATTGTTGTAACTCTCGACGAAAGTGTTAGTAAAATGGATGTTTTATCAGAGTTCAAATTTTTGTTCATTTGAGATGCAATACCGTGTTCTATTCGTTTTAAGTAAACCGTAATTAACACATGCAGCAATGAGGTTTCAACCTTAGAAATACCTCAGGAATGGTGATGGGTTTTTTTTTTGTAGTTTTGTCTAGAACTGTTTCAATAAAGGCTTAACTTTTGAACTGCAGGCCTTCAGGCTGCAGCGCGCTGGCGCGAAAGACGATCGAAAGGCAAAATGGGAAAGACGCTTGGAGCGAGGAGATTTCCCCGCGCTGTTTCTCGTACGCTGTGTGTTTTTTTTTTTTTTCAATGCAGCAGTAACTCTCGCTTTGCACGTTTAGCTGCTGAGCTCATAGCGTGTCCTTCACTGGTCTTGTGTGCCCTTAAGCTATCAGTTTGAAAATATTTGTTCCAATCTAATGACTGAGAGTGACGTAAGTTGCCCTCCGTCACCCCATCTGCTATGACAGTTATAACGTTTGCGAACTTATTGCAGATTCAAAGCTGTCAAAATTTGCAATGCAGATGCTTCAGGATATCTCAGTGTGTCTACTTTGATATCCTTGTAACTGACATCAAAGTGAAGAGGAAAGCTCCTGACATCGAGAGGCCGATCGCCTATGGCAAAAAATGCATCGGTCAAGGAAAAGTTTAAACTGCGTATCTGTGATATGTCAGAACATATATGTCATATTTTAGTGTCGGTCTGAAAGACTTGCCTATATGTAGGTAAGGAAATAAACATCGGCATGATTTTATTTAAGAGTACAGCGCTTTACACGAGAAGTCTCAAAAAAATTCGGCACAAAGAGATTTTTTTCGATTTTTTGTTTATAATTTTTTAAAAACTTTTTGTTTTTAATTTCGTAAGACCTCCATGACAGCCTTGGAGTTTTGCTCTCCTTCAAGCAAAACGATATTGCGAAAATATGCGTGGAACTGTAGACTGGAACACAATCATTTACTACTTGACGAAGAAACATAAATTTAAAAAAAACATACGATTTGATTAACAGTCGAATTTTGAAAAGAATGTAGAAAACAATATAGAAAAGAATGTAGAAAAATAACAAAATGTCTACTTAAAGTGCAATCTAAAACAACGGAAATAGCTCCTTTTTCGCGTCGTTTCTCACCCTCCCGGTGGGAATTATTTTATTCTGTCACGCAACACTACAGCTATCGAAGACAAATGTTTCGTTGGCTACTGGAACGCTTGACTTAAACTTATTGAAACTGTACAAGATGTAAAAATTGGATCGAAAAGAAAGGATTGATAGAAACTAATTAATATTTCTGATAAGTGCTCGATTAAGTCCACGGGTGAAGTGAGAAGGTTCGAATGCTGCGTTGTGTTCGTTGAGCATTGGGAAGAAGAAACAAGGATATAAACCAGGAAGCAAATTGCCCGTAGCAAAGTTAAAGTCAACAAAAAAAGGATAAGACATTAAGGTAATTTTGTAAACGCAAATTTGTTAACAATTTTTTTGTGAGTTATAAGTACAGTAGGTCTTGCGAGAGTAGCGGCAAGCCGTCGTAAACACCAACAAACCGCGACTTATGGTCTCATATTTCAACCAAATTTTTTTTAATTTCGGAGAGTTCGTGTGAAGCGCAAACTGAATTACCCAAGTCAGTTTTTACATATGTTTTAGTTCAATGCTTAAAGATCTTATGGCTTGAGTCTCAGGGTAAACCAAGGTGTAGCACATACCTAAAATTTTAATCGCGACTGTCAGCTAAAATATAATTTTTTTGTCTGTTAAGGATAAAGCAGTTTTAAAATGTTATTGTTTGCCGACCAGATTACTGCTAAGTTGAATATTTACCACCAAACTAGAAGTAAAACCCTCTATGAAATAAAGTATCAGAAGATATTTTAGCTCGCTTTCTTCCCTTTTGCGTGGAAGCGAATTTTTGAGAACGGCCTATTTCGTGTCAAATTTTGGCGGTTTTCAAGTTGCCGACAGCGAAAATAGATTTTATCGATTTCCTCCAAACCGAAGCCGCCTTTTTGAAAACAAACTACATCACGTTTAGTTACTTACCAATAGTACGTTACTGATGAGCAAAATATCAGCGGAAAAAAATTTTCGGCTCTGGCCACGAAATTTCAGTTTTGCTTGATTTTTATAGGCATTGGCTCTTAAATTAAACAAAAGATCTTGGGTGTATAAAATTCCAGCTTCGTAATAGTTGTTGTAATGGACAGGCTTATTGTCTATTCTAATTTCACAGTTATTCCAAATAATATTCATCCAATTCTTTTCTGTCGCAAAAGTCTGACGGAACTCTGACCACCAAGACAAGAGTTCGTTATAGAATTGAGAAGGAATTGTATAATCAGATATGTTGTAATTGCAAGCCAAAAAAAGAAACCTCCTAAGGGAATCAAGAGGTGTTGTAGGAAGCTCTTCCATGGTCCATTGATTCCACTGAGAATTCGTCTCAACCAAGCAAGTCTTAACGATTTGACCATGCATTCAAGATCAATCATTCGCAAACCTCCTTCCTCATATTCGTTTATCACTGACACTCTTTTCACTTTATCTGTGCCTTTCCATAAGAATTTAAACAATAACTTATTTAGTTCTTTTATCAGTTCCTTAGAAGTCGGTAGCACTGAACAAGCGTAGACAAACTTGGGGATAAGAAAAGATTTGATTATTGTCACCTTTCCGTAAATCTATAAACCTCTAGAGGACCAAATATCAATTAGTTTTTTAACTGAATCCAGACGCTCAATAAAATTCTTTTCCTTAAGCAGTTTCTGGTTATATGTAAAATAAACACCTAAAGCTTTTATTGGCTCATCAGGCCATTTTATACCAAAGGGTTTTGCTTTATGATTTCTCAATGAGCCAATCCACATGCCTTCAGTTTTCCAACAATTAATCTTGAGTCCTGAAATAATTTCAAATGAATTTAGTATTTCAAATAGCTCTACGGCTGAATCTGTGTCTGCAAGAACAGCCGTTGTGTCGTCAGCAAAATGTAAGAGCTTTGTTTCCTCGTTTCCTATTTTAATTCCCTTCATCGCTTCGTTTTGTCGACTGGAAATTGCTAAAATTTCCACCACAATTGTGAAAAGATAAGGAGACAGCGGGTCTCCCTGTCTAACACCACGTTCCAGATTAAAAAAGTTAGAGATGGTTCCGTTATTCATAACACAGCTTTGGATATTATTATAGAATGTTTTCACCCAATGGAGAAAATTTTCACCAAAGTTAAACAATTTAAGACTCTCATAGAGGAAATTCCATTCTACACTATCAAATGCTTTTTGAAAATCGATGAATAACAGTAAACCAGGGATGTTTTCGTTCACTGAGAAATCCATTATGTCAAAAATGGATCGAATCGTTTCGCCTATAAAACGATCTTTGACATATCCTGTTTGATTGTGGTGAATAATGTAGGGCAAAACATTTTTTATTCTTGAAGCAATTATTTTGGACATAATTTTGGCATCTACATTCACAAGGGATATTGGACGCCAGTTTTCAAGGAGGGAGCGATCTTTTCCTTTTTTCTCAATCAAAGTAATAACAGCCTGTTTTTGTGAGCGTGACATCTCGCCCTTTTCAAAGCATTCATTTGCACATCTGACAAAGCTCTCACTGATTAAAGACCAGAATTTTCTATAAAATTTTTAAATTCCTATTAAAATAGGAATGCCATCATTGCCTGGGGTTTTATTATTCCGAAAGCTATCAAGAATACGAAAACATTCTTCAGAAGAAATTTTACCTTCACACGAAGTTTTCTGTTCTTTCGAAAGTTTAGGGATGTTCAAGCTATTCAGAAAAGAGGACGATCGGAAAGCAGTGTTCGGACCATTAATACTACTCTTGTATAATTTATTGTAAAAACGTTCTTGTTCTTTTAATATCTTCAGAGGATCTGTTGTGATTACATTATTTATGAGCAGCTTTCGTATGTGTTTTTTAACAGGATTCCTTTTTTCTAAATTAAAAAAAATAAATTCATTGCTTTTCTCTCCATGTTCATGCCATCGAGCACGGGCGCGTACAATGACACCTTTTGTTTTCACTTCTAAAAAATTTTCTAGCCTCTCCCGAGCTTCATTATTATAAGTCGCATTTAAATCACTTGGATTGTTTTCAAAAGCGCTTTTTGCCTCATTTAATTCATTTTCAAGGTTACTTTCCTTTTTGTTTCTTTCTTTTCGTTTCTTTTCTTTCTTTCTTTCTTTCTTTTTAAATTCAAATCTTAATTTGTCCAAGCCAGTGTGTAGTTTAACAAATCCTTTTGAAACTACTTGCCTTAGACAATCCATGGAGTTTTTCAATTTGTTGTTCATGCTGTCGCCGCCATTACTTGCCGAAGCGGCCATGACTTCTTCGGTTTCTGACGAACTTGAGCCCCGTTTTGATTTCTTGCGCTTTCTTTGGCCCATAAAAGGCGGCTAAAAGAAATACTTCTCTATGGCACAATCTTTTTATAACCAAGTCCTAATACTACTAAAACATTTGGCCGAGAAATCCAAATTTCGCTGGACCGTCAACCGAAGCGTGTGCACGCCATGGCGGTCACCTTAGTCTCCTCTACTCTCCTCACTCTTGTAAAAATATGTTTTTATTTTGTTCAACTATTAAATGACAATGTTGGTGCTGAAAATCGGTAATTCAACATGATTTATTTAGGCTCTGCTCGTCACAATATGGCTGCCGAACAACAGCATTCCTTACTTCTAGGGCGTTTTTTTCGTAGGGTGTTCGTCGTCAATACATGGCTTTACAGTTTACGACATTTGGTACAGCTTCTCTGTTTTTTTGTTTTTTTTTTGGATTGAACTTGAAACCCAACTAAGCCATTACGAAACATATTGTTCCAAGAGGTTTCTTCTGAAGAGTTTGCTGACAGGAAGAAGACGAGACGTAGCTTTTCGGCCAGATCATGCCAGATGATTCAATCAGGCGGTTAAAATCCCTTCTATCAATAATATCCCCGTTTTACCCACGTGAGCTATTCCCTACAACAAGCCTGTGTGTTCATTATTGCTGAAGCTAATATCGAAACGCGTTGCTATTTTGATTTGAGATCCAACAAATTCCTCAGCTTTGTAACAGCCCCAGTGATATATATATATTTTTAGAAGTTTTCAACGCAACACATTTAACTGTAAAATTGCATAGTTTGCGTTCGCATTTTTTGTGTCAAAAGGTTCGGCGCTGGTTTAAACTTTAATACTGGCCTTGTTTACTCAATGACCCCCTAAAATACCTCCTAAAGCACTGTCAATGTTTCAATCGTTTTGTTCACTGCTCGTTCATCCTGTTAAAGAGAAGCCCGGAGCAGCAAAACGCTGACAAGGCTGCGTTCTGTTCACCAACTTTACAGTAACTTTACAACTATTCATAGTTGCTACCGAAATAATATTGATTTAACTTTAATTTTCGACAGAACTCAGTTTTCGTTTGATTAACTTGCAGGCAATCAAGTAACAACCAGCCCAACGCCTACCAGTAAGTCATCCCAGAACGAAAGATGTAAATAACACGGGAGGTTATAGATATTTTCGTGAAGCAAATGTATCTGGTTACAAATAATAAACAGTTACTGGATGAATTTCTTGTGATACCCAGAACAATTAAGGTCACGGTAAGGGTTATCAGCCGGAGCCGAAGGCTGTGGATAATAACCCTTACCTAGACCTTGATTATTCTGGATATTACAAAAACCGAATGGAATAATTGTTTTGTTATACATTGAACGAATATAAAAAGTCATGTTTTTCTTCTTCACTGACGGGAAGCAACACAAAGTGCGCGAACTTGACATGATTACACGAGACCTTCAGCGTGCGTGTCATTGTTATTTTAAAATCTGCCGTTATGACGTCACGGGCGCTGATTTCCAAATTCGACTGTACGCTTTCAGCCAATAAGAAAAGAGTTAGAGAGATTAATGTATAATAGTTGTAGGTATCTGCTACCCAGATAAATTTCTACATATTCGTGTAGCAAAGTTATCTGGGTACAATTAGTAAACAGTTACTAGATATTACAAAAACCGAATCTAATAATTGTTTTGTTGTGCAGCTTATTAAGCCCGGCTTAGTAATCATTAGGTGGCAAGTATGGCGCCTGAATTACAATATATAAAGAACACGCCAAAATTTAACCGTTTTTTTACTGACCAGTCATAAATTAAGACGCGCTTTTCTTTTTTTTTTATAATCCGCAATAAAAATGAGTTTTCTTATGTGATGATCTCTTGTGTCTATAGGGCCAATCATGAGTTCCGTAATAAAACGATTAACTAGTGCTTAAGCCCACAACTAATTATTATAGCAAGTGAGCAAAAATGTCATGCAGGGAATATTGTATTTCAATACGCAGCCAATCTCAAAGTCCTCACGCTTACGTGTGTTTCTATCACGAGCCAAATTTTAACTGCACTCTTGTTGTGAGGAGATGGGGGGAGATGATGCATTTTAAAAGGATAAAAACACTGTTATGGCAAAGAAACGGATATTTTCTTGGAGCTCCGGAAAGAACAATTGCGAATCTGCCAATCGTGTTGTCGTCATGAAGCAACGAAATATGGCATTTTAAATCGCAATAGTCGAATTTAATGACATTTGACGGAACGTCGTAGGTAAATTACATTGCAATTGTACTTTTTTGCCGGAAAGGGCGAAACATAAGGCTGTGTGTTCATTATTGCTGAAACTAATATCTAAACACCATGCTCTTTTGATATGAGATCCAACAAACTCTTCAGCTTTGTAACAGCCCCTGCTATTTATTGTAGAAGTTTTAAGCGCCACACATTTAATTGTAAAATTGCATAGTTTGTGTTCGCACTTTTTAAGTGTCAATAGGTTCGGCGCTGGTTTAAACTTTAATACTGGCCTTGTTTACTCAATGACCCCCTAAAATACCTCCTAAAGCACTGTCAATGTTTCAATCGTTTCGTTTACTGTTTGTTCACCTTATTGAAGAGAAGCCCGAAGCAACAAAACTCTGACAAGGCTGCGTTCTGTTCACCAACTTTACAGTGATTTTACAACTATAGGTGGGTAATACCGAAATTTATTTTAATTCTCGACAGAACTCAGTCTTCGTTTGATTAACTTGCAGGCACTCAAGTAGCAACTAGCCCAACGCCTAACAGTAAGTAATATAATCTCAGAACGAAAGAGGTAAATAACACGGGAGGTTATAGACATTTTCGTGTAGCAAAGTTATCTGGTTACAAATAATAAACAGTTCCTGGATGAGTTTCTTGTGATACCCAGAACAATTAAGGTCACGGTAAGGGTTATCAGCCGGAGCCGAAGGCTGTGGCTAATAACCCTTACATAGACCTTGATTAGTCTGGATATTACAAAAACCGAATGGAATAATTGTTTTGTTATACATTGAACGAATATAAAAAGTCATGTTTTTCTTCTTCACTGACGGGAAGCAACACAAAGTGCGCGAACTTGACATGATTACACGAGACCTTCAGCGTGCGTGTCATTATTATTTTAAACTCTGCCGTTATGACGTCACGGGCGCTGATTTCCAAATTTGACTGTACGTTTTCAGCCAATCAGAAAAGAGTTAGAGATTTCAATGTATAATAGTTGTAGGTATGTGCTACCCAGATAAATTTCTACATATTCGTGTAGCAAAGTTATCTGGGTACAATTAGTAAACAGTTACTAGATATTACAAAAACCGAATCTAATAATTGTTTTGTTATACATTCAACGAAACAAAAACATGTGGAAGTCATGTTTTTCTTCTTTTCTGCCGGGAAGCAACACAAAGGGCGTGCAGAGCGCCAATTGAAATGTGCAGGTTATTAAGCCCGGCTTAGTAATCATTAGGTGGCAAGTATGGCGCCTGAATTACAATATAACCGTTTTTTTACTGACCAGTCATAAATTAAGACGCGCTTTTTTTTATAATCCGCAATAAAAATGAGTTTTCTTATGTGATGATCTTGTGTCTATAGGGCCAATCATGAGTTCCGTAATAAAACGATTCGACAGTGATTTTACACATATAGGTGGGTAATACCGAAATTTATTTTAATTCTCGACAGAACTCAGTCTTCGTTTGATTAACTTGCAGGCACTCAAGTAGCAACCAGCCCAACGCCTAACAGTAAGTAATATAATCTCAGAACGAAAGAGGTAAATAACACGGGAGGTTATAGACATTTTCGTGTAGCAAAGTTATCTGGTTACAAATAATAAACAGTTACTGAATGAGTTTCTTGTGATATCGAGAATAATTAAAGTCAAGTAATGGTTATCAGCCGGACCGAAGGCCATGACTGATAACTCTAAGTAGACCTTGATTATTCTGCATATTACAAAAACCGAATCTAACAATTGTTTTGTTATACATCGCAAAACAAAAACAAAAACAAAACAAAAAAACTATGGAAGTCATGTTACTCTTCTTCACGGACGGGAAGCAACCCAAAGCCCGCGAACTTGACATCTTGACATGATTACCAGAGACCTTGAGTGTCCTTGACATTGTTATTGTATTACGATAACAAGACAGTGTATGTAGTAAGTATTTTGTCTTTGCGGTATTCTGTTTCTTCTATTGGTTGATAATTAATAAATGAAATATATTTGTTTTCTTTATATATATATACATATATATATATATATATATATATATATATATATATATATATATATATATATATATATATATATATATATAT
>JAHPZR010023730.1:0-5000 GCA_019787425.1 Platygyra sinensis
AGCGTGTGTTTGGGCTCGCAAGCTTTAAGAACGAAGAACATGCATTAGCGTTTGCTTGGGTTCGCACTCTTTAAAAAGAATAATATTCATTGTATTTAGCGTGTGGTTTGGGCTCGCAAGCTTTAAGAACGAAGAATATACATTTACATTGTATTTAGCGTTTGTCTCGGCTCGCACGCTCTAAGAAAGAAGAATAGACATTGTATTTAGCGTTTGTTTTGGCTTGCACGCTTTAAGAACGAAGAATATAATTACATTGTATTTAGCGTGTGTTTGGGCTCGCACTCTTAAGAACGAAGAATATACATTGTATTTAGCGTTTGTTTGGGCTCGCACGCTTTAAGAACGAAGAATATACATTGTATTTAGCGTGTGTTTGGGCTCGCCAGCTTAAAGAACGAAGAATTTAGATATGATTGTATTTAGCGTGTGTTTGGGCTCGCAAGCTTTAAGAACGAAGAACGTGCATTAGCGTGTGCTTGGGTTCGCACTCTTTAAGAACGAATAATATTCATTGTATTTAGCGTGTGGTTTGGGCTCGCAAGCTTTAAGAACGAAGAATATACATTTACATTGTATTTAGCGTTTGTCTCGGCTCGCACGCTCTAAGATAGAAGAATAGACATTGTATTTAGCGTTTGTTTGGCTTGCACGCTTTAAGAACGAAGAATATAATTACATTGTATTTAGCGTGTGTTTGGGCTCGCACTCTTTAAGAACGAAGAATATACATTGTATTTAGCGTTTGTTTGGGCTCGCACGTTTTAAGAACGAAGAATATACATTGTATTTAGCGTGTGCTTGGGCTCGCAAGCTTTAAGAACGAAGAATTTAGATTGTTAAGTTAGCGTGTGTTTGGCCTCGCAAGCTTTAAAAACGAAGAATATACATAAGCGTGTGTTTGGGTTCGCACTCTTTAAGAACGAAGAATATACATTGTGTTTAGCGCGTGTTTGGTCTTGCACGCTTTACGAACGAAGAATATACATTGTATTTAGCATGTCTTTGGGCTCGCACTCTTTAAGAACGAAGAATATACATTGTATTTAGCGTGTGTTTGGGCTCGCAAGCTTTAAGAACGAAGAATTTAGATTGTTAAGTTAGCGTGTGTTTCGGCTCGCAAGCTTTAAAGACGAAGAATATACATAAGCGTGTGCTTGGGTTCGCACTCTTTAAGAACGAAGAATATACATTGTATTTAGCGTTTGTTTGGGCTCGCACGCATTAAGAACGAAGAATATACATTGTATTTAGCGTGTGTTTGGGCTCTCATTTTTTAAGAGCGAAGAATCAGATACATTACATTTAGCGCTTTTGGGCTCGCACACTTAACGCAGTTCACAAATGACATACCGATCGACTGTCTACTTTTCCATATGGAGTTTACAAATGGAGCACCGATCGGCTGCCTCCTTTCCATTGGTACCATTGGTACCAATGGTACCAATCGACAAATAGTTTACGCGCGGCCCTCAGGTGTTAATATATGCAATTTACAAATGGAGCACCGATCGGCTGCCTCCTTTTCCATTGGTACCATTGGTACCAATCGACAAATAGTTTACGCGTGGCCCTCAGGTGTTAATGTATACAGTTTACAAATGGCACCGATCGGCTGAGGAGATTTCCATTCGTACCAATGGTGCGAATCGTAAGGCTTCTTTGACGAATGGTGATTTTTTACCAATGGTTCCATTGGTGAGGGTTTCTTGACGATTGGTATCTGTTTGTGTATATTGGACATGTGTGCCTGGTCTAAGCAACATCCAAAGCAGTTCTTTAATTCAGTCATCAGCATTATCACAAGAAAGTGTTCGCCACTCCATACCTGTGTCAAGTTCATCGCCGACTCCTCAGAGTAACATCAACCAAGTGTCTGTTCAGCCTCAACGAAAGGTTCTCCTTCAAGTGCTGCCGGTCCAGATTCATAGTCAAGGAAACCTAATCAGCACTTATGCTGTCCTCGATCCCGGAAGTGACTCCACCCTTATTGCAGAGCATTTACAACTAGTTGGTGAATGTTATCAGCTAGACATTAACACAGTTAATGATGTCTCTACTCAGAACTTGCGCAGAGTAAGCTTTTGGTCTTTTATCCAGAGGTCAACCAGACCCAGTTATGGTCCATGGAGCCTGGGTCATTGGCAAACTTAACATTCCATCTTTCAAATTGTAAAAGAAACGAGCCGCTGAACAATGGTCTCACTTGTCAAATGTCGATCTTCCCGAGCTCGAGGGCGAGGAAGTGATGATTCTCATTGGTTCTGACATGGTACACTTGTTAATTCACCTTAAAGTCCGACAGGGACGATGGATGAACCTATCGCCGTTAAGACTCCTCTCGGATGGACCCTGTTAGGAAATGTAAGCCCAGGACACTGTGATTCAATCAATGCGAACCTTCTTACGATGGACCAAGAGACCATGTTGCAACATCAGATTGAACGATTTTGGGAAATTGATTCTTATGGGACCAAGCGGGCTCTCTATGAGCCCGCCCTTTCTGTCGACGACAAAGGAGCACTGGCTATCCTTGAAAACGCCACAGTGAAAGAGGAAGGCCACTACAAAACAGCATTGTTATGGAAAGATGAACCAGATTTGCCGAACAATCGTGCCATGGCCGTTTCAAGACCTCGCTGTACTGAGAAGAAACTTAAGAAAAATCCGAATAGCAGAGAGTATCAGAACGTCATAAATGACTACACCGCCAAGGGGCATGCCAAAAGATGACAGAAGAGGAAGCGGAAGCGACGACTCCAAAAACATGGTACCTGCCACACCATGCCGTCCTAAATCCCAACAAGCCTGGAAAGGTCCGTGTAGTGTTTGATGCTGCATCTAAGTTTGACGGTGTCTCCTTGAATGATAAGCTTCTAACTGGCCCTGACCTGCTAAACGATTTAGTAGGAATCCTAATGAGATCTCGCACTGGAAAGATCGGCATCATGGCAGACATCGAACAAATGTTTCATCAAGTGAGAGTTTGTGAAGCAGACGGAGACTCCTTGCGCTTCTTGTGGAGAGACTTGGATGAAACAAAGACACCAAGCGAGTATCAGATGGCCGTTCATGTGTTCGGCGCCGTCGACTCACCATGTTGTGCCAGCTATGCATTACAGAGAACCGCTCGTGAACAGCAAGAAACGTTCAGCGAAGATGTGATCCGTGCCATTCAGCGAAATTTCTACATGGATGACCTTTTGGCATCAAAGCAAAGTTCCGATGAAGCCACCGTTCTTGCCAAAGATTTGATAGAAGTTCTAAAAACTGGCGGGTTTCGTCTAACAAAGTCGATGTCAAACAGCTGCGAAGTGCTTACAGCGATTCCTTCATCTGAAGCGGTCTGCGACACCGTTCACCTCGACTGTAATGAGTTGCCACAAGAAAGAGCCTTGGGAGTGAGGTGGTGTGCGGAACAAGATATGTTGAGCCTTGAACCAGTCAAAGGTGAATTCCCGAACACAAAACGAGGAATTTTGAGTGCCATGAGCAGCGTGTTTGATCCCCTTGGTATCGCTGTCCCTTACGTGATAAAGGGAAAATTAATCATTCAGGAACTTTGGAGACGCCGGGTCGATTGAGATGACGAGTTACCTGACGATATCCTTCAGAAGTGGCAAAGTTGGAAGGAGAGTTTAAAATCTTTACAAACAATCATGATTCCCAGGTGGTACGGCTTCCACCGTGGCCAATACCAAAACGTCCAGCTACACGTTTTCTGTGACGCCTCAGAAATTGCTTACGGGGCAGTTGCGTATTTCCGTGCAGTGATTGACGGACATGTGGACGTGAGCTTTGTTATCAGTAAGACAAGGCTAGCACCAATCAAGACCTTGACCATACCACGCCTGGAACTGCAGGGTGCCGTTGTGGCCAGCAGGCTCAAGTCTAAGATATCAGAAGAAACTGACTTTGAGATCGATGAAACACATTTTTGGACTGACTCTAAGATAGTGCTGCACTACCTTAGCAACACCCAGAGAAGATTCAGCACGTACGTGTCTCACAGGGTTGCTGAAATCGTCTCAAACTCGAACCTTAGTGAGTGGCATCACATCCCCGGCACCATAAATGTGGCAGACGACTGCACGAGAGGAAAGGAGATTTATGAGTTAACTCCACAAAGTCGATGGATCAGTGGTCCAGACTTTCTATTGCGGCCTGAAGCAGAATGGCCTAGAGTCAAAGAAGTACCGGTCATTGATGAACAGGAACTAGAAGTCAAAAGCTCAGTCCGTTAGCGATGTCGACGTCTCCATCTGTATGTATGGTGCAATGGGAAAGGTACTCTTCTTGGAAGAAGCTATGTCGACTCTACGCATGGTGGATGAGGTTCAGATTTAACCTGAGATGTAAAGCAAAGAAGATATCACCTCCTCCACAGCGCCGAATCAAGTACTTGAGTGCCGTTGATCTCCAAGAAGCCAAGTTGGCCTTGAGTAAACAAGCCAAAATTGAGTCGTTTCAGGACGATTACCAGGATCTGCAAGCAAACCGAAGTCTCGCGCCCAACAGCTCACTGCTTCCACTGCAACCAGTTCTCATTGATGGAGTCATCAGAGTTGGAGGTCGGCTGGAAAGAGCCCCGATACCATTTGAAGCAAAGCACCAGGTGCTTCTTTCTCCCAAACACCCTTTGTCAAGATTACTGGTTCAAGACATCCATGAAAGACACTTCCATGTAGGAAGGAACACACGCTGGCTCTCGTACGCCAACAGTTCTGGATCCTGCGTAGGGAAGTCGTTTGTTAGAAAGATCACCAATGAATGCCTTCACTGCAAGAAGAGAAGGGCTAAACCAACCATCCCATTAATGGCCACTTTGCCCAAAGAAAGACTTGCTCTTTGCGAGCCGCCGTTTACTCACACTGGGCTAGATTAGTTTGGTCCAATTAATGTTAAAAGGGGGAGAGTGACTGAGAAGAGGTGGGGATGTATCTTCACATGCCTCACAAACCGTGCGGTTCACCTAGAATTAGCGGGCGACCTTACAACTG
>JAHPZR010023730.1:12500-16508 GCA_019787425.1 Platygyra sinensis
CTGGGTGTTGCTACGGTAGTGCAGCACTATCTTAGAGTCAGTCCAAAAATGTGTTTCTTCGATCTCAAAGTCAATTTCTTCTGATATCTTAGACTTGAGCCTGCTGGCCACAACGGCACCCTGCAGTTCCAGGCGTGGTATGGTCAAGGTCTTGATTGGTGCTAGCCTTGTCTTACTGATAACAAAGCTCACGTCCACATGTCCGTCAATCACTGCACGGAAATACGCAACTGCCCCGTAAGCAATTTCTGAGGCGTCATAGAAAACGTGTAGCTGGACGTTTTGGTATTGGCCACGGTGGAAGCCGTACCACCTGGGAATCATGATTGTTTGTAAAGATTTCAAACTCTCCTTCCAACTTTGCCACTTCTGAAGGATATCGTCAGGTAACTCGTCATCTCAATCGACACGGCGTCTCCAAAGTTCCTGAATGATTAATTTTCCCTTTATCACGTAAGGGACAGCGATACCAAGGGGATCAAACACGCTGCTCATGGCACTCAAAATTCCTCGTTTTGTGTTTGGGAATTCTCTCTTGACTGGTTCAAGGCTCAACATGTCTTGTTCCGCAGACCACCTCACTCCCAAGGCTCTTTCCTGCGGCAACTCATTACAGTTGAGGTGAACGGTGTCGCAGACCGCTTCAGATGAAGGAATCGCTGTAAGCACTTCGCAGCTGTTTGACATCGACTTTGTTAGACGAAACCCGCCAGTTTTTAGAACTTCTATCAAATCTTTGGCAAGAACCGTGACTTCATCGGAACTTTGCTTTGATGCCAAAAGGTCATCCATGTAGAAATTTCGCTGAATGGCATGGATCACATCTTCGCTGAATGTTTCTTGCTGGTCACGAGCGGTTCTCTGTAATGCATAGCTGGCACAACATGGTGAGTCGACGGCGCCGAACACATGAACGGCCATCTGATACTCGCTTGGTGTCTTTGTTTCATCCAAGTCTCTCCACAAGAAGCGCAAGGAGTCTCCGTCTGCTTCACAAACTCTCATTTGATGAAACATTTGTTCGATGTCTGCCATGATGCCGATCTTTCCAGTGCGAGATCTCATTAGGATTCCTACTAAATCGTTTAGCAGGTCAGGGCCAGTTAGAAGCTTATCATTCAAGGAGACACCGTCAAACTTAGATGCAGCATCAAACACTACACGGACCTTTCCAGGCTTGTTGGGATTTAGGACGGCATGGTGTGGCAGGTACCATGTTTTTGGAGTCGTCGCTTCCGCTTCCTCTTCTGTCATCCTTTTGGCATGCCCCTTGGCGGTGTAGTCATTTATGACGTTCTGATACTTCTGGATTTTTCTTAAGTTTCTTCTCAGTACAGCGAGGTCTTGAAACGGCCATGGCACGATTGTTCGGCAAATCTGGTTCATCTTTCCATAACAATGCTGTTTTGTAGTGGCCTTCCTCTTTCACTGTGGCGTTTTCAAGGATAGCCAGTGCTCCTTTGTCGTCGACAGAAAGGGCGGGCTCATAGAGAGCCCGCTTGGTCCCATAAGAATCAATTTCCCAAAATCGTTCAATCTGATGTTGCAACATGGTCTCTTGGTCCATCGTAAGAAGGTTCGCATTGATTGAATCACAGTGTCCTGGGCTTACATTTCCTAACAGGGTCCATCCGAGAGGAGTCTTAACGGCGATAGGTTCATCCCATCGTCCCTGTCGGACTTTAAGGTGAATTAACAAGTGTACCATGTCAGAACCAATGAGAATCATCACTTCCTCGCCCTCGAGCTCGGGAAGATCGACATTTGACAAGTGAGACCATTGTTCAGCGGCTCGTTTCTTTTACAATTTGAAAGATGGAATGTTAAGTTTGCCAATGACCCAGGCTCCATGGACCATAACTGGGTCTGGTTGACCTCTGGATAAAAGACCAAAGCTTACTCTGCGCAAGTTCTGAGTAGAGACATCATTAACTGTGTTAATGTCTAGCTGATAACATTCACCAACTAGTTGTAAATGCTCTGCAATAAGGGTGGAGTCACTTCCGGGATCGAGGACAGCATAAGTGCTGATTAGGTTTCCTTGACTATGAATCTGGACCGGCAGCACTTGAAGGAGAACCTTTCGTTGAGGCTGAACAGACACTTGGTTGATGTTACTCTGAGGAGTCGGCGATGAACTTGACACAGGTATGGAGTGGCGAACACTTTCTTGTGATAATGCTGATGACTGAATTAAAGAACTGCTTTGGATGTTGCTTAGACCAGGCACACATGTCCAATATACACAAACAGATACCAATCGTCAAGAAACCCTCACCAATGGAACCATTGGTAAAAAATCACCATTCGTCAAAGAAGCCTTACGATTCGCACCATTGGTACGAATGGAAATCTCCTCAGCCGATCGGTGCCATTTGTAAACTGTATACATTAACACCTGAGGGCCACGCGTAAACTATTTGTCGATTGGTACCAATGGTACCAATGGAAAAGGAGGCAGCCGATCGGTGCTCCATTTGTAAATTGCATATATTAACACCTGAGGGCCGCGCGTAAACTATTTGTCGATTGGTACCATTGGTACCAATGGTACCAATGGAAAAGGAGGCAGCCGATCGGTGCTCCATTTGTAAACTCCATATGGAAAAGTAGACAGTCGATCGGTATGTCATTTGTGAACTGCGTTAAGTGTGCGAGCCCAAAAGCGCTAAATGTAATGTATCTGATTCTTCGCTCTTAAAAAATGAGAGCCCAAACACACGCTAAATACAATGTATATTCTTCGTTCTTAATGCGTGCGAGCCCAAACAAACGCTAAATACAATGTATATTCTTCGTTCTTAAAGAGTGCGAACCCAAGCACACGCTTATGTATATTCTTCGTCTTTAAAGCTTGCGAGCCGAAACACACGCTAACTTAACAATCTAAATTCTTCGTTCTTAAAGCTTGCGAGCCCAAACACACGCTAAATACAATGTATATTCTTCGTTCTTAAAGAGTGCGAGCCCAAAGACATGCTAAATACAATGTATATTCTTCGTTCGTAAAGCGTGCAAGACCAAACACGCGCTAAACACAATGTATATTCTTCGTTCTTAAAGAGTGCGAACCAAACACACGCTTATGTATATTCTTCGTTTTTAAAGCTTGCGAGGCCAAACACACGCTAACTTAACAATCTAAATTCTTCGTTCTTAAAGCTTGCGAGCCCAAGCACACGCTAAATACAATGTATATTCTTCGTTCTTAAAACGTGCGAGCCCAAACAAACGCTAAATACAATGTATATTCTTCGTTCTTAAAGAGTGCGAGCCCAAACACACGCTAAATACAATGTAATTATATTCTTCGTTCTTAAAGCGTGCAAGCCAAACAAACGCTAAATACAATGTCTATTCTTCTATCTTAGAGCGTGCGAGCCGAGACAAACGCTAAATACAATGTAAATGTATATTCTTCGTTCTTAAAGCTTGCGAGCCCAAACCACACGCTAAATACAATGAATATTATTCGTTCTTAAAGAGTGCGAACCCAAGCACACGCTAATGCACGTTCTTCGTTCTTAAAGCTTGCGAGCCCAAACACACGCTAAATACAATCATATCTAAATTCTTCGTTCTTTAAGCTGGCGAGCCCAAACACACGCTAAATACAATGTATATTCTTCGTTCTTAAAGCGTGCGAGCCCAAACAAACGCTAAATACAATGTATATTCTTCGTTCTTAAAGAGTGCGAGCCCAAACACACGCTAAATACAATGTAATTATATTCTTCGTTCTTAAAGCGTGCAAGCCAAAACAAACGCTAAATACAATGTCTATTCTTCTTTCTTAGAGCGTGCGAGCCGAGACAAACGCTAAATACAATGTAAATGTATATTCTTCGTTCTTAAAGCTTGCGAGCCCAAACCACACGCTAAATACAATGAATATTATTCTTTTTTAAAGAGTGCGAACCCAAGCAAACGCTAATGCATGTTCTTCGTTCTTAAAGCTTGCGAGCCCAAACACACGCTAAATACAATCATATCTAAATTCTTCGTTCT
>JAHPZR010023732.1:0-15851 GCA_019787425.1 Platygyra sinensis
CTGAACACCTCTTGAGTCCCTTAGGAGGTTTCTTTTTTTTGGCTTGCAATTACAACATATCTGATTATACAATTCTCAATTCTATAACAAACTCTTGTCTTGGTGGTCAGAGTTCCGTCAGACTTTTGCGACAGAAAAGAATTGGATGAACATTATTTGGAATAACTGAAATTAGAATAGACATTAAGCCTGTCCATTACAAAAACTATTACGAAGCTGGAATTGTATACACCCAAGATCTTTTGTTTAATTAAATGTCTCAGATGCCTATAGTCACCTTTCGAACAAAATAAATAAAACAAATATTTTACAGTTGGCTGGCCTACATCGGTCTATTCCATCTCCTTTGAGAGATAAAGATTGGCTTCCATCATTAAATCCTCCAAAGTTCGTGATTGATGATAATATATTTGACGTAACTACAAAAAAGTCAAAAGAATTCTATGCACTACTTATCAAGGACAATTAAAGCACAACTTCCTTGTATCGCTTATAAATTACAGAACGATTTTAATTTTACTAGTGATCAATTGAAACAAATTTTCCAGTTACCTCTTTCTGTCACTCTTGAAGTGTATGTTAAAGCCTTTCAATACAAAGTTCTTAACTCAATTCTTTATACAAACACCAAGTTATATAAAATGGGATTTAGAACAAATGATCTATGTAGTTTCTGCAAAGGTCAGCCTGAATCACTAAACCATCTGCTCTTCCACTGCCCTTATTCTAAGCAGTTCTGGAAGGATTTTGAAATTTACTGGTGCATTATTTCGAACCAAAAAATTCGGCTTTCCCTGCAAAATGTGCTTGTTGGAATTATTACTGAAACTTCTGACCCGTTACATATAATGCTAAACTATTTTTTAATAATTGGAAAGCTTTTCTTGTGGAATTGCAGAAATAAGCAAATTCTTACCAACATTCATGGATTTCGAGCAAAAATTGTTGCTAAATATGAAACTGAAAAAATAATCAGTAAGAAAGACTTCTTTACAAAAAAATGGATACTGTCTCCTTATCTATCTTAACTCACTGTTCCTATCATTATGCAACTTTTCTTTATTGTGTCAACATAGGCGTACGGGCATCCTCGGACTTGGGGGGGCGGCGACCTTATTGCCCGAAAAAAATTACAAAATGCCCGAAAGTGTCAGTTGTATATATATACGTACTCAAATCGCAGTAAAAACAAAAACGTTCCCAATTCTTACGTCTAATGAAACTGTTATCATTACGGAAACACAGCCGAATTCCGATTTTTTGGAACATCCAAGGGAACTGATGAAAATTGCTTTTAAAAATCGGCCGGACAGTTCGTGAAATTATGGCGTTTGAGTGAGGAGAAGGAAACGACTTTTGGTTTGAGTTATCGGAAGGATCGAAAAAATGAGGGTTCGAGAAATCAGGATTCCACTGTAGTTATTTTGAAACATTGCATACTCCTAGCCGATGACTTCATTCGACAGCCTGGTAAAATCAGAAACTTATAAAAGAAACAGTTAATTGTTCCTCGTGCGAGAAGTTCAGGAAAATTTTAAACTGGCACTTTGCGGATCCATTTAAAAGGGCTCTTTTCAGAGCCACCACAAAAACATAAGTCTTGGCAGGAGCCCATCTTGGTCGTCCTTTGCTTTCATCCTTTTGTCACTAATGGAAATAACATCATGGATTCCCACGGTACACATTTAATTGGCATATGGCTTTTCCAAAACAGAATACCTGCAATTGTCAGTGTGGATCCTTAGATTATTTGACCTTAACTCCGATTTGACAAGACAAACGCCAGTGAAAGTAACCTACAAGCCAGGCCTTGACTACCTTTTAGAATGCTTTCTCCCGAGTACTTTTGCCCGAAAAATCTCAAAATTTTCTGCGACTGGGGGGGCTGCAGCCCCCCCCCCCCCGCCCCCCCGGCTCGTACGCCTATGTGTGTCAATGCTGTATACTACTATTATATCGTTTTTTTGTTCAGTAGTTGCTGTTGATTCTCCGTAAGCAACGTAATTACTGTTCTGTAAGTAGTGTATAAGTGTATTGTAAGTAGTTTGTAGGTCGCCCGAGCTCTCTATTGCTGTTAATATATGTAAAGTCGTGTAAGTGATGTAAGTAGTTGTGTAAGTAGTGCCTTTTTGCTGTAAATAAACATAAACACATTTGTATTTAAAAAAAAAATTACCCCACGTCCCCTTGCAAGAGGAGATTTTTTGTGCACCTACTGGACTAATATTCAGAGAAATGAGGAACTTATTGTAGGCCAATAATATTGTGAGTAGGAAGGTAATTACTTCACAAAAGATAAGTATTATTTCCCTGTCGAGAGATCCGTGGAGGTCTCAAACATGATTCCTTCAAATGCAAGATCCTGAGGCCTCATCTACACTACGTCGGAGAAGTTTAATTTGAAAACAGATGTTTCACTCTGGAAAAGCATGAATTTTTTTCCATGCCAGAGAAATTTCAAAACCGGCTGCAGAAAAGTTTGTGTATCTTGAGATTATCATGTTGTCATCATTTTCGAAAACCTCTGTTAATAAAAATACGCCCACAACAAAAGGCAAATACGTCGTTCCCAAATTCCCTGTTTGAAGAGCATTGTTTTGTTAAAGCAGTGTCAAGAGGATTTTCCTGTTTTAGGTCAATTCTGTGCTAAAATCATTACTCTGAGGCTTTGATCATAAACAAAATGCTCCTGCAAAGCTGTGACAAAGATATGAAATGAATTTTATCAGAGAGGGCTAACCATGGAAAATTTCTTAAGGACTTTTGGAGCATGTAGCACCTGAAAACTCGAAAAAATTGGCCAATTTTTCAAGTTTAAATCCCCTGCCATCTATACCATCTGTAGCGACAGGTGATGGGAAAAAAGTTTCAGTATCTTCAAATAGTCTTGTAATAACAAAACTAGATCATTAGTTTTGAAATTCAATTGATGCGGAGACACCTTTGGCTTTTTGTAAAGTTGCCAAATAACATGACAATGCCCTTTAAAAAGCTTCATTTTCATGATGCATTAGATTGGATGGTAGCACTAACCAAAGAAATAAAGCTGCATTTTCAAATATGTCCAGAGTAGTGGACAGTAGCCTGTGTAGCTGGCAGGATTTTGTGTGAGGGTGCTTTTGTTCTGTCAGCAAATCCCACAAGCTACATAGGCTATATAGACTGGGCCTGAGTGATGTCTTGGGACACAGTCTGTTTTTCAGTCTCTTAGAGTTCCTTTAACCTGCTAATTAACCCATTGACTCCTGGAACTTTTTGTCAAAAATGCGTCTTTTACATTTTGGTGGTTTTGAGGCTGCACATCGGCCAAATTAGCTTTTATCTGGTCGAAAATGCATTTGCAACACAAGAACTAGCCCTTCTTGCCACTAGAATTGCGTTTTACCACATTTTGGCTCGGGTGTGCACAGAAATCAAAATCTTGGGATCTTGACCTACGTGTTTTGGAATTTTGATTTTTGAATTTTTTTCCCTTTCCTTTTTCTTGTGATAACTTTGTGGCTAGTCTTACAAAGCTCATTTCGTCCCGGCCAAGGGACTCATCAGAGACCTTTCTGCTTGGCAAACTCGTTGGGCATCGCGCCCAAAGTCCCTAGACTAGCCATGAAATTATCACAAGTAACTGTCAACATTACACTTTCACGGGTCACCCCAAAACACAGACCATGCAGACTGCAGACCGTGCAGACCATGCAGACTGCGGAGACCGTGCAGACTGAGTACTTTTTTTTCGGACACTTGACTCACTTTCTCTCTTTTTTCGGTTCTACAGTTACAAAATAGCGTCGTGATGTTTGTTATTTATCCATTCGACATCTAACTGTTGATTCAATAGACAAAATTCCCTTTACCGATCTTAAATATACTAAACTCAAGCATAAACATATCCTGGGCGCAAATTGCGTCAATTTTTGACTTGTTTTTGCATTTACTTAGGACTCACATATGTTTTTGTTCTGGTCACATTAATTAGTGTTCAATTATATATCGGAGTGTTTGTTATGCATGGGCGCGCCAGCTCAGTATGTGACTGTTGACGTGTCATAGGCTCTACAATCCCTTTAGTCCAAAATATTCTTAAGTAACGCTATTTTAAAATGTACAAATAAACCTTACTTGTAATGTAATGTCACAAGCAACATGTGCAGTTTCTACTCAGGTGTACAAAATGTAATATCCAAATGGCTGTTGGAGCGTGACCGCCTGATCATATCAAAAATGCCGAGCTGACAGAAAACCAAATAGCATTTGAAATTCTCAGCGCACTACGGTTATCGTAATGAGTTGATACGATGGTTAATTTCTATGGCCTTTATATGACAGTTGTGTTTGTGTAGTCTCTTTCACTTGGCACGTCGTAGTCACTTAGTAGGGACCTTACGCATCTACGACGGCTACGGCTAGGACGACGTCTAGTAAACAATGTGTTTCTATTTTACTTTGAAATTTTGCATTTATTGAGATCTATTCAGTGTGTTTGTTGGAATTAAAACATGCCTCAGCTGAATATGCTACAAATGCATTCAGTTTCAAATGGAAATACGAAAATTTAGCCTTTGTGGTTCACGTTCTCCAAACAACGCAGAATCTGGTCATTTCACGTTTTTGTTTTGCAGCGGACGGCAAAGAAATGTACCAAGAGTTATAACGCATGTGCACAGCTATTGTTCTGCTCATTAAACCTTTTGTTTGGTGACGTTCTCGTTGCCGTAGCCGTCGTGTTTTTCGTAAGGTCCCTACTGTGTCGTGCGTGACGCATAAGGAAAATCTGGTTGTTGCGAAAACTAAGACCCCCGAAAATTAAGACCTAAGACCTAAGACCCGAAAACGAAGACCCGAAAACGAAGACCCCCTTATTTTGTTTATTTTTGCCCCTTTGTTCATCTTTGTGATCAAAGACCGTTTATATTCTCGAACTTAGTGCCTATAAGTACGGTGTTCACTTTTGTTTGATTCCCGTTTCTTATTAATTACGGGCTCAAGAAGAGCCCGCAACCTAATTTGCACGCCAGATCTCGATTTCGGAGGAAATTTGTTCTGCCAAAATCGATCGATAAGTCCTCGTAAACCAATCAGAAGCCATTTCCACTCGAACAAGATATTTTAAAAGATTGCGCCGAGACTGCAAGTGTGAGAGATCTTCCAAGCCAAAGTTTTGCATCATTGAAGTGTTAATGCTCATTTAAAAGATTGAAAATGGAAAGAAACAGTTTTAAGGAATACTCAGTTCTCGCTATGGTGTCAAAAGAAGATGAAAGCTTGTCACAATTTTTTTTTCACCTCGATCGCGTCATTGCTTGACTCAACGAAGTAGCCACGGTCGCTCACAACAACACAAGCCGACGTTTGGGTGAAAAAAATCACAGAATTATTACCTCAGAGCTAAACCTTGAATGAGAACATTAATTTCAAGCTTTCCTTACGTGATTTAGACGAAAAAATGATAGTAAAGGTCATAGACAGGCCGACACAGACTCCCCTTTGTGGTTTTGCGGTAGAGGCACATGAGCCTCTAAAGTTTTGCTCTGACGAGCGTATCTTTGAGCGATTTTCCTTTTTATAATAGGAGGCGTTGTATAAATTGTTTTCAGCAGTGGCTGATTTTGGATGAGACTCCATTTTTGCATCAGTATTTGTTTTAAGTCTTTCACCCCTGGATGGTATGTCGTAACAAAAGGCATAATTTTGCCTTTAGTCTGTTTGGTTTGTTTTTTGAGCGCCGACTGCCGTCCGGCAAACGAGACCTCCGATAACGTCCTTTCAATTAGGCTTTTTGGGTAACCACGTGCTTGTTCTAAGAAGTCTGATTGCTTCTCCTTTAATAAAGCCTCTCTTAACGCCTGGTGGGTGGCAAGAGGAGTAGTGTGTATATTGGAAGGTCTCGGTCGGCTTGTAGTCAGTTTTGACGTCGAGGATAGCTTCTGTTAGGAATCTTTCACCTTTGTACACTGCCGTGTCTAAGAATGTGATTTCTTTCTCTGAGATTTCAGCTGTAAACTTTATAGTGGGATGAGATGTGTTAGCTTGTTCAATGAATAGATCAATGCCCTGTCTATTGACATCCCATAGAGAAAACGTTATCTATGCAACGTTTCCATACTTTCGGCTTGATTCTGCTTTCATTAAGCATTTTTGTTTTGATTTCTGCCATGAAGAGATTGGCGAAAGCGACCGCCATTTTCGTTCCCATGGCCGTTCCGACCTGTTCCGTGAATTTGGTGATAGTTTTCTCCGTTGAACTGGAACGAATTTTCTCTGAGTATGAGGCTGAGTATTTGTTTAAGATAGTGGGACGGGATGGGAGGACTGTTGTTGTGGTATTTGTCGTATGCTTCGCATACTATTGTGATGCCCTCATCTTGAGGGATGTTTGTATACAAGCTTGTTACATCCATTGATACTAAAATAGTATTCTGTGACACAGTTTTCTCTATAAAGTTGATGAAATCAGTCGTATCTTTAAGATACGATTTTTGTTTTTGAGCAATAGGCTGTAATAAATGGTCCACAAAGGGTGATATCCTTTCAGTCAGGGCCTTCACAGCCCGATATAATGGGTCTGCCGACTGGTAAAGGCTTGTGGATTTTCGTTAAAGTGTAGAAAATCGGAATTCTGGCCGGGTTTGGGGTTTGTGAAAGCCACCATTTTGTGATGTCATCTATATGTTTGCCATTGTGTAGTTTAGCAATGAGTTCATTGACCTTTCGTAGTGTTTCAGTGACCATGGGGTTCTCAAGAGGACGGTAGTGGTCTCTGTTGTCCAGTTGAACCTGGGCCTCTTGAATTTTGTCCCCCTTGTTGAGAATCGCTGTTGTGCTGCCTTTATCAGCATGTTTAAGGTTAATGGCAGTATTCTTTTGCTGCTCTGTGTTCGTTGTGTGACAGGTTGTGTTTTGACTTTGTTATTTCTATTTCAGAAATGCTTAATTTGACATGTTCCAATTAGCTTTCAAGGGCAATAGAAGTGTACTGGTGGTATCCAGTTTGATCTGACATGGAAAGTATATGGTTCCTTGTCATTTCCGTGATATATATATCTCAGTCTCATTCGCCTAGCAAATTGTTTGAAATCCCGCAACAGTTGTTGCCTGATTTTACTTTCATTTGTCACGGGTGTTTCGATAAATTTAAGCCCCTTTGCTAGTACGCTGACTTGGTGGTCAGTTAATGTGTGGTCTGAAAGGTTTTTGAGGTATTTTTCATTTTTCTCCCTTTCACTGATAAGTCGCCTCTGCATTATATCTTTTCTACGCTTTTTGGGTTTGTTATTTTTGGATAGCCGTTCTGCTACAGTGGGTATAGCGGCCGTTTGTTCAGCGATGACACTGTTGTACTTTTCAACATGTTTCTTATCACTCTGAAAACGTGTACATATAAGGTCTTTCAATTCTGAAAGTTGGTGTTCTAGTATGTCTATCCTACTGACATCAGTGTGTAAACGCCATAGCGTACACTGTTGAGTTATAGATGTACGCGGGAGGTTGGAGGTTGGAAAAATGACGAACTGAAGGGCAAAAATAAAGAAAATAAGGGGGTCTTAGTTTTCGGGTCTTCGTTTTCGGGTCTTCGTTTTCGGGTCTTCGTTTTCGGGTCTTAGGTCTTAGGTCTTAATTTTCAGGGGTCTTAGTTTTCGCAACAACCAGGAAAATCTCACGCGAGCAGTTACGGTCACGATCAACAGACTACCCGAAAGTTGCAATACTCCTTGTCTAATAGCGATTCTACACTTTGTGAAGCAAAAGCGATTCGTAGGACGACATCGCCTAGAGTCACTGTCCTTGCCTTGTGTTATGAAGCGGTTAACAGGTTAACGGAGACTAGAAAATCGAAAAAAAAAAAGCACGAACACGTAAACAAATTGGACAAAACAATTAAAACCACAAACCCGTCAAAAATCGACGCAATTTGCACCCAGGATATGTGGAACTTTAATTTTATGCTTGATTTTAGTATATTAAGGATCAGTAAAGGGAATTTCCCATACTTGTAAAGTGTATCAAACGCGTTTGTCTATTGAATCAACAGTCTGACGTCGAGTTTGCGCGGTCAGTGGATAAATAACAAACATCACGACATATTTAACACTATTTTGTAACTGTAGAACCGAAGAAAGTGAGAAAGCGAGTCAAGTGTTAGAAAAAAGTACTCAGTCTGCACGGTCTGCATGGTCTGCACGGTCTGCAGTCTGCATGGTCTGCGTTTTGGGGTGACCCCACTTTCACTCGTGAATTTGTGCTGTCGGGAATCCTTATGCGATATAAGGCGAGACTGCTGTCATCATTTTGTTAGCGAACGGGACTTTGGGCGCGATGCCCAACGAGTTTGCCAAGCAGAAAGGTCTCTGATGAGTCCCTTGGCCGGGACGAAACGAGCTTCGTAAGACTAGCCACGAAATTATCACAAGTAACTTTCCTTTTTCTCCCTCTCCTTCTTCTCCTTTTCTTTTTGTTGCAGTGACTGACCTACTAGTGGGCTTGCTTGGGGTTAAAAAACTTCTGAGAAAGCGTCATCGAGACAACCAATATTTATCATGGAGCAGCTAGGTGTAGTTCCCAAAATAAAATAAGTGCTAAATTAATTATCACAGACGGTATAAATTTCCATCGAAAAAAAAAAACAAGTATCAAATTAAACCTTGCACTCCGCTTGAGGTGCAGTAGGTCGAGATGGGATTAATTTTTTGTCGAGCTACGATCACGTAATGAAACATCAAAACATTCAAAGTCAAGCGGAAAAACTATCAAATAAATTCTTTGAAGGTCTGGTTCACATCCAGGCACGACTAAAACAGATCTGTTTAATTCACTATTCCGTTTATATTCCGTCTTTGAAATTTAAAATGTCTGTTATTTCTTTCGTCCATCTGAAATCTCAAAGGAACCAGAGTTTTACGAGAGAAACATTTTGTCTAAAGAATTCTGGTACTGCGACTTCAGAAAAAAAAAAACATTTTTTCCGCGTTACCTTCATTTTCTTCATCGTGTCACGCGAGCAAATGACAGGAATTCGGTCTTTTACAGAACGTGAAGATAAATATCCTCATCAGCGGAGGAAGTTACATGTATTTTCACAAGCTCCAGCCAGGCCTTACCTCCTGTTGGTGGCTGAGCCGTGGTCTTCTTTATCCCATGACCATCAACACAGATCTCTTCACCTAACTTTGGAAATCTATCGCATGTTAAACTGTCTGGCCATGAGAAGCCGAAACGTTTCATCAGATCTATACAACCTTGTTTAGCACTGTGACAAAGAGAGCGGCAAGGCGGAACTGGAGTCGCCAAATTCTTCGACACCAAGCAGTATGGAGCGTACACAGAACACAGGAAATGGGCCAAATCACTCGAACAACCCACTTTCACCAAAGGAAAAAACTGATGCAGCTCAAGAGCAGCTTCTCGTTGAGATTCATGCTTCATCATGTTTGGAAATACTGTGTTATTGTACTGAAGACCCTGGCATAGCGGGATAGTTAGAGGTTCGCAGATCCCTAGGGCTTGCGACGGCAATAACACACTAAGTGTCCAAATTACGCCAAACACAACACTGGGACAAACATTCCCACTCACAACAGTTGTGAACATTTCTGCTCTCTGAACTGTAGTTGTGTCAAGTGAAACGCTTTCAGAAGGCGAAAAAAATTTATCTGCGCGCAGTTTGACAACCGGAACCCAACTGGAAGTTTGCCATCTCAATAATGTTTGATCTCGCCCTGGGTGGGGTGGGTCCGAATTTTGAAATTAACCCATGGAAATCACCAATAGGAGAATTTCAGCCGAAAGACGACGCTCCTGAGTTACTGGAAAAGGAATTTATTTTCCGTTTTTCCTTTTCTCCCCAGAAAATAAAAAGTAACACTTTTTCCCGTTTACGTGCGTTCTGTTCTGTGAAAATTCTTCTTTGCTTTCTGAGAAGGAAACACGGAACTACCTTTCAACAGCAGGGTAAAGGTCAAAAAACAGAATTGTCTTGATCACATTTCCATCTTGCTATTACCTTATACTCAAAGAAATCTCTAGAAACGGACGCTTTACATTTTGAACTTTATTTCGAAGAATCTTTAATTATAATTCTCGCTGTCTTACCCATTACTAATGTTACATCAGGTGCATAAATGTCAAAAACGAAAGAAAAAAAAACAAGTTAATAATACATGTCCTTTTGAATTTATTACTAGCTACAACTGACAGTTTTAACTGTCTGTTGTAGCACGTAATAAAACTTACACAAGAAATATATACACAAGAATCGCCTAAAACTATGATTTACAAAGGGTATTTATAAACTAGATGACATGCAAAGCACGTAATGGTACGTGTCTGTTGTAACGGCAAAAAGACCATACTCACAACAATAATAGCCTGCAGAACAGGCGAAATTTTTGGCGTATTTCTGACGAACAGAGGCAAAAGCGAGGCGAGCGCGAAGCGCGAGTTGCGTGCGAAGGGGAGGATCGCTAAAAAAAATCGAGGGGAGGATTTAGCGATCCTTCCATCGCACGCAACTCGCGCTTCGCGCTCGCCTCGCTTTTGCCTCTGTTCCCTTTAAATACGCAAAAAATAACGCCAGTTCTGCAGGCTTCGACAATAACCACTGTCGGTTGTAAGTGGTGGACAAATTGACTTTTGATGGAGAAGGGGAGGGTGATTTTGAAAAACAATATCCAGCAAGAGACCATCTAGAACAAAAACATTCATGCACACGACTTCTGCAGACGGTCAGCGAGGCGAAAAAAACTCTGTTACACGCACCGAGAAACATTTCTAGTGCATGAAAGAATTACAAACAATCCATGCCTAAACCAAATCAACCCACCCCCCCCCCCCTCGAAAGTTAAATGATCCACCCCCAAGAACACACAAACAAAGCCTGCCAATAAAAGTATACGACAAACGGTAAGCAACATAAAATTTTACTTTACAGCTGTACCGACAACGTTAAATATATTGATTGTTGGACAAAACGAACAGTTCAAGTACCATGGGCCAGAGTGAAAACATGAACAGAAAACACGAGCCCTTAGAAGCCTCGCTTAAATGCTTGCGCACTACTCTACAAGAGCCAACAGTAGATTATCAAACATGTTACGTCACATATCAACCCACACCGGAGCAGGAGACTGCAGACATGTGCGGGCAGCAGACTACAAGGTACCAGGACTCAGGCCGCGCCCCGTCCACAATACACCGGAGGCATTTGAAAACGCACCAATCACCGGTCATTTTGGATTTGTGTTTGAGGAAAACTCGGGCAAGGAAATCACGTGATTATTGTGACGTCATCGTCGAAAAGCTCCGTTTTCAAATGTTTTCCGTCCACAAACGAAAAGCCGTTGTTTTTAAATTCCACCGGTTTGAAGAACGTTTTGGATAGTTGTGTTTTCGTGACAGATTAGTGGGGACGACAGGCCTAACCGTAGAAATAAAGCTGCGTTTTTAAATTTCTCTGGCGTAGCCTGGTCGCTGCCTAAGATGCCGCACCAAGAACTGAATACACTAAGTTAAAAATTTGTTTTGGAATATACATTTCTTTGGGTTTCACAGAGCCTTCACCCCCATCTCCCGGGCCCGCACAGAAAAAAATAAAAAAGAGGAAGAAAAGAACTTTGAATTTGAAGCTGTTTGGTGTTTGGTCTAGTTAAGTCATCAAACATTTCTGAGAATTGTTACAGGCTTTATATATTAGCGCAAGATCATCATCTATTACAACAAAGTTATCTCTATGAATTAACATTTAAGCTCACTCTAACGATGAATTTTACAACAAAAGTTAAAAAAAACCAACAATGCAAGCTTCTGGGAAGGCATTCGTTTGACCAGTTACTTCACTCATTGACGTTTTCTCTGTGAAGGCGAGGCTGCTGCCTCCTGTGATGAGCCCGCGAACTCTTCTCGGTCAGACGTCTCCTGTAAAACATTAGGAAATCAGAAATGTTAGAGTCGATATACTTGAAATATTTATTTCAGAGCTTCACAAGCTGTGTCGCATGTATGCCGCGCATAAAGACCTCTCCAGGTTGTGATTTAGGCGTAGAGGCTTTCATGCAAATCTGTAGAATCTCTTACTGCTTTGTTTTTATCTACAAGTCTAAAATTTGGTGCAGACTTTAACAGCTAGGTAACGAGAAAACGGCCAACAGTTTTCATTTATGGAGGCGATCATATTATCACCCCACAGCTAAGTATCTGCAAGAGTATTTAAATGAACGGTAAAAACACAAACACACTGATTGCGAAGGGATGCACTCTATCTTCCGTTAGGGGCTAATGTAAGCCTAGATACAAATATTGCGATATTTTTTGAGATATTTAGAAGTTTTTGAGAAATTTAAAAAATGTTGAGAAATTTAGAAAAAAATGTGATATTTAGAGCAATTATCACAAAAAAGATACTTCATAAGAACAAAAAAAAAAGGTTTATATTAAATTTTACGAGTTGTCTTTCGTGTTTCCCTGTCTGCACAAGCTATAGTTCAGATTTTCGGCAGGTTTAAAATGGTCCCTTTTCCTTTTATGAGCCAGCGATACTACCAATTCAGCAGATTTATTCTGCAGTACAATAAGATGTACCATATACAAAGTACTTACCAATTAATTCGACGCCACGTGGAATCAATCAGTCAACATGGCGGAAGTTATCGAAGTGGAAATTGAAAAAAACACTGTCTTTTAAGATGTTGTAATTCAATAAACTCTTTAACTGTTTATTGCTGTGTTCTGGGATCCGTGTTCTGGCAAATCGAGTTCTTTAGATGTTTTTATTTACTTATTATACCTTAAAATAAACCAGCCCTGCAAAATACATCTTTTGCTATTCAAATAATAATGTATTTTTTTTTCATTTCTTTAATTGATATAAAGCCAAAAATGGGTCAAATTAACATTAGAAAAAAATGACATTTCTGAGAAATTTAGAAGATTTTTTAAGAAATTTAGACTAAATTCAAAAGAAATTTAGGAATTTTATGAGAATTTCTAGAAAGAAATTTAGAATATTTTTGCGATATTTGTATCTAGGCCTAGGCTAATCTGTATCTTATCAAAAGACAGTGTAGCATGGCGGGAAGCTTCAGTAAAAAAATTGAGTTGGGTTCAATCTCGAGTTAAAATGTAGCCTTCTATCAAGAGGAACGTAGACTAGGGTGTGTGTGTGGTGGGGGGGGGGGTGGGGGAAGGAGAGGGCGAAAGAGCACCACTTTGGTCATCACGCAACGCTCCTCTCACGTGACGTTGCGTGACAACCTAAATAATGGCTGAAAGGAGACTACAGTATAAGTAACGAATGATATTTTGATTTTAAGAAGCAACACAAGACACTGCACTCACCCCTTCACTGCTGTAACCTTTCTCCGAAGGCGGGTACGAGTCAGCTTCGTTATCACTCGGTTCCTGTCGGATTCGGGGAGGGCGTCCACGACGCTTTTTCTTCTGCTAAAGTTATTGAAACACGAAAAGGCGCGGATTTTAGACTAGTTCGCTTCTCGAAAAAAAAATCCCTTTGGGATATTGTGGAAGAAACGCAAAACGAAAAGATTCAAGGTTAGGAGGGAAAATGGTCGACAGGAAAGTGTGGACCGGAAATTGTGGTGCACACGCGGGGGCATGCGAAAAATGAAATATCTACAATCCAGCACGACCTTCTCTGCTTAGAATTGTGTTGCCATAACAGTATCATTCAACGGTAAACGAGAGTGAAACTGGTGAAGGGAAGTAAAACCAGCATGCTGTACGGCCTGATGAAGGTGTTTTTATTATTGTCTTGACTCTGAGAAGAGTTAAGACCGGATTCAGTATAAACACAAATGGGTTTTACGGGAATAATTTTGGAAGTTTGAGGAAAACACAAAAAATCTGCTGAATACAGTGCACGACAACGAGTTTGAAGCCACTGATACCACTGTGGCCATTTGCGATGAATGCAAAAAAAGTATGCTATTCTCTGTTGTGCGATTTTAATAAAGGAAAGATTTCAGATGTGTGTTTGAGAAAGCGAGGGAGCAAGTGCAACTTATATTAGTAGCTCCTTATTAAAATACAGCTTCAATTCTAGCAGCATTCCAACGCCTCCCGAAATAGATGTTATCCCATGGCGCAATAGAAAGTGGTCAAGGCACCCTAAAAATTGGCTGTAAGCATTCGCACATCTAAGACACCTAAGAAACAACACAACGACTCCGGTCAGCACTAGAACGACGAAACCGCGATATGCAGATCTAATAGAGTGTTTCAGTGAGCAAGGTAAATAGAGATTGACTGAGTGACAGACTGGTGAGGAGGCTCGACTCCGACATGATGAACAGATCTGAGCAAGGGAGCAGTTTGCTTTCGTAAGTGAAAAGAGAATTAAATTTCAACTTACAGCTCCTCCAAGTTCAATTTTGGCCTTTTCCACTGATTGTTTGCCCAGTTTAATACGCATCTTCAAAGAAGACTGACTGCTTCCAGCTATCAAAAACAAAATAAGGACACTGCATCAGCCTCAACACCTCCCTGTAACTCCAGTTATTGAAGAAGAATTTCTCCTTACAATACCGACACAATATCAAGCACACAGGTGATGAGAATAAGGAATATCATCAACTAAGGGACAATATTGTGATGCATTACCAAATGCTCAGAACTAATAAGAAAAGAAATATATGAGTCTGAGTAAAGAGAATTGAGATTTCAAGATTGGGACACTTCAGCCTGAACGTCATAAAGGAAAGTGCACAAAAGGCTGAATTGAATTTAATACAAATTCTTGCAAGGTAAATTAAAGGAGATGCAATGAAAGTCAGGAGATTTTTTTCAGATTCTGACCTTCCATGTCTGACCCTACTGACTCTCCTTCTTCGCCGTCACCTTCCTAAAAGAAAAAAAATAGAGAAATTAAATCCATCGAAATCCCTCTCAATCTAAGCCATCCGCTTTCCTTTTTGGTTTACTGTCACGTCTCTGACGTTTTTCAGCTACCTATTAATGACAATTTTGGGCATCGTAAAACATCACTTCAAAATAGCGTAACACTGTTCCTTTTAGGACGTTTTCTTACAGTGTCAACGTTGTCATCGTCTTCGTCCTCTCCATCGCTTGCTTCCTTCTCACTTTCCACTTCCGGTTCCGGTATAGCCGACTGAGCCGACTGTAACTCCTCGCCAGCCTGAATCCTTTGCCGAGCATGCGTGAAAATGGACTGTGAAAAAAGGTTTGTAGGTAATTGAAGACCGCGGTTAGAGGAATATGTCTTTCAACATTAACTCCTTTAACATTAAGATGAAAAATGGAAATTGGGTGTTACTTTATGACATAAGAGAGAAGGGAACTTTCTAACGAACATGCAACTCGAAACAAGAGAGTCCATCAATTGTTCCGTTTCAACAAAACCCTGCACGAAGGTTAACTGGCAGGGACGGTACGAATAATTACAGGAAAGGTTAACAAATTTTGGCTCACCTGAAGCTTGATGGAATCTTCATAAATCTAGAAATAAAAAGAAAGACAATTTACACTCCAATTCAACTAAGTAGTCATATAAAGAATGCCTGTATCAGTATACATGCCTTTTTAAAACTAAAAAGCGTCCGTCAACTTATGGAATAACAATTGTAGGATCTTTCACTAAAAATATTGTAATAACATTTATTCCATGAAGATTTTTTCTTTGGATTCGTTTTCAATTAAGCTTTATTTATTTCGGTTTTAATACTATTTACTGAATACCGTGTTGTATAAACTCGAACAATTATTCTCGAGTTTCCTGTCTTCTAAGTAAGTTTTTCATTCACTTCTTAATAAAATTTCAAAGATAAAATAGTACAAAGTAAAAACCTACAATGGATCCCTCAATGTTGTATGTCTGTGCATTCTTGCAC
>JAHPZR010023735.1:0-7500 GCA_019787425.1 Platygyra sinensis
CGCCTGCTCGTCTCACTTTTTTGCAATTTGACAGCTTACGCGACACATGCGCACTCATGCCGCTTGACATTTTATGACCTATATGACGTAACCTTTGTAAACGGGTTTACTAGTTCACCAGTAGTAAGCCTGTTTTTCAGCCCAAGCGCAAATTTTCGTTTGCTCAGAAGTCTCAATAGTGACTGAAAAGACGTTAAATGCAAGTCAACTATAATTTGGGTTGATGTTTTTGAAAGTATTCTAACGCATTGTTAAATTAAAATAATTAGCATTTCGCAATTCTCTTCCGCTTTCCGCCCTTTCCTCTCCCGCCTCCCGCCCCCTAATCTACTGGGCTCCCGCCCCCCTGTCCCCCCCCCCCCCCCCCACTTATTGAGTTTGCACCAAGCACCTTATTGCTTGTTACGTTTGTTAGTTACTCTTGATTTGTTAGTTACTCCTGATGGTTCTTTGTAAAATCATTGGCTTTTTTAAGATGCTATTTAGAGTTTACTGTACTTATTACCCAAGTGTAATGCCAAATCAAACAACCTCCAAATCTTTCATGGACAGTTATGGTGCCCGAGTAAGAAAAAAGTTCCTGGACGATAAGCAATAAGAGGTACCTGCTAAGGAACTTACAGCTTAGTTCCATCTCGAGTTATTTCACCGAGGGTTACTCAGGCCCACTTTATTCTACACGGTTCTTCCTCCTCTGCCCATTCCACAGGCTACTTGGCTTCTTCCGTGCTCTTGATCTGCCCCTCCCCCCCAACCAATTCCTGCAGTGCAACAGCTATGTCACACATTCTACCGTACTACATGTACATGAATTCTGAAAGAATGCTCACTTCTTAGCTTGCCCTCTTTGTTCTGTTTCAGTGGCTGATTACGGCTTGGTTGCTGATTTATTTAAGGTGCGTCACATTTTCGCCAGCTGACTATTACATAGTATTTTATAAAATAACTGACCGACTACGCGTGCTCTCATTGGTCGATAGGTGTGTTTAGATGACTGCAGGGCTCAAAATGACGGCCGGTCACCGAACAATGTCCGGCCAAGATGACTATTTGTCCGGACAAAACTTTGGTTTGGCGGTCATTTTGACCGGTCACGTACGCGGTTTCCAAATAATTATCTAGAAAAAAATGTTTGCTTTATTTCTGAAAAATATAAACAGTTAAATCATAAAATATCTCAGCAGCTTGTAGTTACAAAATAGGACGCGGATTTTTCAAATTTTTTCAAAAACGGAGAAAAAATCTACGTGTGGACAGGGCCTTAGTGTTTTTTGAATACTCAAAGTGTTTACAACCGAAATCGCATCCAACGTAAGTCGTAAATTAATATAAAACTATGTGCAGAGAAACTACGGTTAAATGAGCATTGCTAATAAAATGATATAGTTCGAGTTTTGATTGTTGTTATCCGCCCTGCATTTCAAGTTTCATGTTGAGTAGAATGCAGTTTGAGCCCATTGCCGCAAACATATTTAAGTGATACTTTTAACAACACCTTTTTGTACATATGAGGCGATATTTTTGGCTTAATGGGGAAATTCTTCAAAATAAGTATTTTCAATATTTTGACCGGTCAAAAACGATGCATGACCGAGCTAAAATTGGTTTGGCCGGTCAACACGACCGGCCACCGTTCAAAAATTATTTTGAGCCCTGGATGAGAGTATGTAAACACGGTTGTGACGTTTCAGATTTGGGCGTATTTTTAATAATTGTTTTATTAAAGCAAGAGAGCGCTTTTTCCATGTTTTGCAGAGCCTCTTAACACTCGGAGTACTGGGAGATTCTCGAAAGCTACGCAAACCCGAGACGTGGTCGAGTCGCACTGTCTCGAATTCTCCCAACCCTCCTCGTGGTTAAATGAGGTTGAAACACAGAAAAAGTGCTCTATTGCTTAAATATTAACAGTCTAGCTGCATGTATTTTTCAGCCTTAAACGGAAAAAAAACAATACTCTTGTATATAAAAAAAAAGTGTGTTATTTTCTGAGGAAAGCATCTGGAAGTGCAACTTTTTAAAAAACTCCGTCTTCATTCTTACAGGCGGTTCCTGAAATGACGGAGAAGATCTGAGAAGGAAAACTTGATGTAATATTGTGCAGGACATCATTGGCACTGTACAGTGTGTAAAGACACTGCGTCGATCAGTGATGCTTTATTTTGCGTCTTGCGAGGGTGAATTGCCTGCTGAAGCTTGGTTTTGGTTTGATGAATAAATTATCGATTTGGTTTTCATTTTTTGTCTTAAACTCGCGGTCACGCGTTTCTCGGCGGGCAGTGGTTGAAGAGACGCATCCTTGAATTTATCGCAAAGACTGCGTAGTCTGCAGGGCTAGGATCTTTCAAAGCCGGTTAGCGCTAACCCAGGATTAAAAGTTAACCAAAGGATTAATTTTTCTTGTTTAAAAATGGTGTTCATTGCTTATGTTTTGAGTAGTTTGAGATTACTCATTCAAGCTCAAAACCATTGGACAAACAATATACAGCTGTTTCGGGAAAGGTTGTCCAAAAGTAGGGTAAGAGCGTACGCGACAATGCCGAAAGGTAGTTTGGGAGATATTCAATAAAGTAAAATCAACTTGTAGTGAACGCCCAGGATCGAATATGCCACGACCGTCCAGTGAAGACTTACAGTAGCGAGCTATTTGGATGAAAGAGTTCTTAGGATATAGCGTAGATGAAGTGACAGTACGTACAGGCTTATGAAATGAAGCTCTCTCTCGCTATCACGCTACCAAAACACGTCCAAACACAAAGGGTACATTAGCGATGGCTCTGCACGTGCACCACGATTTTTGGTACATTTCTCCGACTTTCTCTGCAAAGCATGACATAAAATAAGTACGGTTAAAGTCGTCAGATTCATGCTTTCTTTGTGAATCCTAACCGTTCGTTTTTAATTCATGGTCTGGTTCATTTGACTGAATTTTGAAATTCGCTGTATTTCTAGCTGACGTTTTCGACAGCATTGCCGTGATGTTTTCGTTGACTCAAACTGACAGTTTACCATAATGCCCTTCGGCATTGTCGCGTACGCTTTTATGCTTCTTTTGGACAACCTTTCCCCAAACAACTGTAAACAGAAACCCTCTATCGACTCTCCCTATGCTTGGTGCAAAGCAAGCGAAAATCCCGGGAACTAGTTAACCTCATTCCTAGGGTCCTCTCTCTACCTCGATAAAGTACCCTGGTTACAGCTGGTCACCTGTCTGCTAGATTTTAGCAGATTCCAGAAATGTGATTGAAGGGAGGGGCTGGAGAGTTAAAGTTTGTCTCCACTGAGCTCACCTACTGAGCTGAGTGGGGAGTGTAACCCTCCCGTTATAGGTCGGCTAAACTCACATCGAAGGCTTTGACACATTCAATATTGGAATTCAATACATTCAATTCTCAACTAAAATGTTAGCTCTGCATTTGGCTGAATTTTTCCCGTCTACAGTTGGACGGTCTTTGGAATTTATGGCAGTGAAGAAATTTGGCAAAGAACGTAGAAATGACGTCCACAACAATAAATGGACCGCGTGGTGAAGAAACGGGGCTTTCGGCGTTTTGCCCGCGCGAAAAATGGGGCGAGAGCAAAAATAAGAAGGAAGGGGTGGGGGAGGGGAAGGAAGGAAACGCTTGCAGCCAAGCACTGTGATTTTCAAAACCGCCCACTTGGCCTTTCATGCCTGAGTGATTTCACGCTGTCATCATCAAGAATTCAAATCGCGTTTGTATAAATCCTTGTGCTCGCAAGATTCGAAATCTTGGATCAGCTTATTTTTCCGTCTAATAAGAATCATACAAGGTTACCCTAGGTGCCAGAGATTCTTTTTTCGCGTTTTAGTGACGAAGCGGCAAAGCCACTCATCAAATTATATCTTCGGCCTTTCATAGCGGTAGTGAACTTTGGACCAAAACAAACTTTAACTTGTCAAAATATGTCTGAAACAAAGAGCATACGACGGAAAAATTTTGATGACTCCGGGCGACCAGTGCAGGCTTTCAAAGTTAAATTTGGTAATTTATAATCGAGCTATATTTCTACTCAATCCGTCTAAAGGAACGACCGCAAGGGTGAAGTTTTAGCACAAATCTGTGAGAAGTACTCAAGTCGCGTTTGTATAATCCTTGTGCTCGAGGAGACTTAAGTGTTTGGTAAGGCAAATGGGACATTCCATTTTTCATCCGCACCCCCCCCCCCCCCCTATGGAAGGCATTAATCCGACAGGCCCCTTTCTCTGAATTATGATTCCGACAGGCCTTTTACCTCCGAAATTTAGATTCCGCAGGGTTGGATTCTTCCAGATAAATTCCGATCGAGGGGCTCGAATTTGGCGTGCGTCTTCGTCTTAAACCACACACAAAAGATAACCCTGTTAAATGTTTTCTTCCCTTGATTTTTTGGACACAACGGCCATATTCAATGTAGGAAAACCTATCCTATAATATAAAGGAAATTTCCTTGCAGTGTGTGCGGATGGATAATAGCGATTTCAGATCTTCTCTTCGGTGAAAATATTAAGAAAAATAATTTTATCCCTAAATTAAAAACATAATAATAATGATAATTAGTATTTCTTGTCAAGGAAAGGCGTATTGGTGTCAAATTGTACTTAATTTTGGTTTACGCGTTTCCTCAGTTTGTGTTGGGGGAGACTGGGTTATGAAAGTGAGCTATGATCAAATTTAGGGTGGTGTGGCGGGGAGCCGTGGTCCAAAATTAATGATCTCTGAAATTTAGATTATGCTGGGTTCAAGAAATGACCGAGAGGTTTTCAGAGAACTGGCCTAGAACTGAGCTAAATATTGCTATCAACTACTTACTTACACCATAGTTTATTGGACAGTCTTTACCTATTTACATGTGATTACTATAAACTCTATTAAAGGGCCATTGTCACGATAAAGCGCATGTGCAGTCTTGATTGACACCATTTTTTTTGACCAATAGAAACCTTAACTAACTACTATACCTCAAAATTAAAAATGAAGAATCCTTGTTTAAACAGTCTTTCTTGACAGGTCATTAGATATTCATTCCACTAGTAAAATTACAGCTTTCATTCTAAGCTTTTGGAGATGTCCGAATACTTAAATCTTAAACAAACGATTCTCATTTTTTTTTTATTTTGCCATGTGAAGAATGTTTGTGGTCTATTAACTACTTTAAGAGGCTGTCTCTCTAAAAACCGACCACTGATTTTACTTCGAAAATTCGATTTTTCTCATAAGCTGGGATTTTAAAGCCCTTACCTAGTTAATCACTAAAATGAGTTTCATTTGATTAAAAATTGTAATTGAATTTTCCTAGGCTTAGTTAAAATTCGGTCCGCTGGACTCAAGTTGCACGCCTGCCGAAACTGGAAAAATAGCACATATTGCCGTCGCTCTAAAAAAATTAATATTCGCTCAAAAGTCCCAATTCTTTTTTTAAACTATAGACATATCACAACAGTTTGCTAAGCCATGTTTCAATTATAATTCAATGTTGTTCCTTCAACGGCTGAAAGCAGATTTTCTACCCGTTAAATCGAGTTCTAAACCAAACACGAAAATAGCGCTACTTTGAAGGCGCGTTTCAAAAATGTGGCACCTGTTTGTAACCGCTGAACTACATGAATAGAAAGTATAAATGACACTTAATTCAAAACAATAATATAATTTGTCTGCCCACCGGGTTTTCAAAACTAACGACCGCTTAAAGTTCGGGAAATTTTGAAAATACTTCAGTGAGTAACTGCATACTCGCCTTCGTGAAGTGCTCCTATAAATTCACGTAAATCTCTTACCTGGCTTCAAGATTAAAGTTTTGGTCCTTTGTAGCAATCCTTGAATCTTAGGTAGCATTAAAACTGACAGCTTTTCCTTCCAGCAGTAGGTTTGTATACAAGGTACATTTATACGTTCCTGATCTGCGTCGAGCGTGACGGTCACATACTTCCGTGTTCTTTGTATTGCTGACCATTGTTTTCCTCGAAGTCGGTTTAATCATGTAGAGTCCTCTTAAAAGGTTTGTAGAAGCACTCTTTTGAACAACTTTCGGCACACATAGAAGTATGAACAGTAAACGGTGATCAGGAGATCCACAGAGGGATTCATAAAATGTCACGGCCATTTTGTGTTTACAACGGGTGTTTTCGTTCCCAATCTGCTGGAAGGAAAAGCTGTCAGTTTTAATGCTACCTAAGATTCAAGGATTGCTACAAAGGACCAAAACTTTAATCTTGAAGCCAGGTAAGAGATTTACGTGAATTTATAGGAGCACTTCACGAAGGCGAGTATGCAGTTACTCACTGAAGTATTTTCAAAATTTCCCGAACTTTAAGCGGTCGTTAGTTTTGAAAACCCGGTGGGCAGACAAATTATATTATTGTTTTGAATTAAGTGTCATTTATACTTTCTATTCATGTAGTTCAGCGGTTTCAAACAGGTGCCACATTTTTAAAACGCGCCTTCAAAGTAGCGCTATTTTCGTGTTTGGTTCAGAACTCGATTTAACGGGTAGAAAATCTGCTTTCAGCCGTTGAAGGAACAACATTGAATTATAATTGAAACATGGCTAAGCAAACTGTTGTGATATGTCTATAGTTTAAAAAAAGAATTGGGACTTTTGAGCGAATATTAATTTTTTTAGAGCGACGGCAATATGTGCTATTTTTCCAGTTTCGGCAGGCGTGCAACTTGAGTCCAGCGGACCGAATTTTAACTAAGCCTAGGAAAATTCAATTACAATTTTTAATCAAATGAAACTCATTTTAGTGATTAACTAGGTAAGGGCTTTAAAATCCCAGCTTATGAGAAAAATCGAATTTTCGAAGTAAAATCGGTGGTCGGTTTTTAGAGAGACAGCCTCTTAAATTGGTTAGCTTAGAGTTATTGATCGAATTAAAAATCAGCGGTCATTGTAAACATTACACAATTATAAAATATGGTTATTTCAAGCATATCCCTTCGGTTTAAAATTAGCCTTACTTAAAAAGAGACATCACCGTGAAAGAGGGTCACTATGATGTAACAATAAATGGTTTAAAACGCTTGCACGACTAAGTTGGAAGCAACCATATGGTGAAAACCAAAGTTTAAGAACAGTTTCTTAGTATGTTAATCAAATGGTTAACGCAACCATAAGTTATCCGTTTATGAAAATCAGTCGTTGAAATTTCGGTCATCACATCTTCAGCCTTATTTGGTTATCATACAGGTAACTTATCCGTGTCTTGGTCCTTATCCTCAGCCTCTTTGTCGTTCTTGTCTGTGGAAGGTCTTGTGCGATTGACGACTGCCTCCAACATTCCATCGATGTCTTCAGTGGTTGGCTCTTTGCAGTCCTCAACTAGATCTAAAGGGACCTCCTCAAAAGGCAAGGCTGGGGCGGCAAGACTCTTGCGCTTGTTCTGGAGAGCTTTCCTCAGGGACTCCTGAGCAAGTTTTAGCTCTCCCAGTGCTGTTTTTGCAGCAACTTCTTCTTCTGTAATTTTTTTCTTTTTTTGGGAGGTGGTGTTGCTAGCGTCGTTTA
>JAHPZR010023737.1:0-22890 GCA_019787425.1 Platygyra sinensis
TTCTCGAAACGAAAAGCTCTATCAGCACGTCTCGAAATCAAAATTTCGAAAATTCGCATTTTGAACCCTGGCTGATACCTTAACTGTCACATGCAGTTCCAATTTTCTATACGCTCAATTTTAATTTTTTCTATTCACCACAATACAGTGCAAATTAAAAGAAGTCCTGACTTGAGACCGACCAAGACCTCTGAAGGAGAACTGCTAGCAAGATTGACTTTTCTTTTGAACTCAAATACAGTAGACTGTAGCTTGGAAACTCATCATAGAAAACCCCAAATAAATATTGTGATCGAGGTTTACATATCAGAGAAAAATTGATCTTGTTATAAATACCGACCAATTCCTTGGCCGGATGTGAAGCTGAAGCAAGGTGCTACAGTTGCTTGAAACAGCATTGTTTGTCACAGTAGTTAGTGGGGTGGTGTTAAACTACCAATAATTGTGGATGCCTTGGTCCTCTGAGAAGAGTAAAGAACTGTTATTGAAAGACCAGCACTTTCTATCTGAGGGCCAGTCTAACTGTAAAATGTAATTTGAGGAACAAAAAATAAAGATTGAAAGTGGATTTAATGTTTTTCCCATTTAGTCTCAATACAAGGAAAAGGGTGCTGTTCCTGAAGAGGAGGCTCAGATCCACAGGATTCGTATCACACTTACCAGCCGCAATGTTAAAAGTTTGGAAAAGGTATGTTTCACTTTGAGAAAGGAGAAAGTTCTTACTGATATACTGTAAACTGCTTCTTGTACAACTTTGTAAGCGTTGTGGATGGGCTGAAAAATTGATGGGCTTATTTCTGAAGGGTGGAGGGGGCTTATAATCAGAAGTTATTTTTTGTTTCCAGGATAGATGGGCCTAAAACTAGGGGGTGGGGTGGGAGGTTTGAGCATGAGGGTATCTTAGTAAAGTGCTTTATGACATTGTTTTATGCATTTGGATCCAGGGTTTTCAAATTGAAATTAAGTAGCAGGAGGTATTTTGTAAAGTAGGTGGAGAGGTCAAAGTGGGTTACTCCCTCTTGCACGCGGTAGAAGGTACAGGCCTTGAATTGTTTTAGAAATCTGCATGTCTTGGGTACAGTCCTGTGCATTTGGAGCACCCATAAATGATTTTCTTCCAGTACTTGAACTAGCCAATGACTTGTGTTAGGTGCCAGCATGTTTTGAAAACCCTGGATTCATTTGACTCTGTGCTGTTCCATTCTTTAGTGTGTGCCGATCTGATCCGTGGGGCTAAAGACAAGAAGCTAAAGGTCAAAGGTCCAGTCCGTATGCCAACCAAGTACTTGAAGATAACCACCCGTAAGACACCCTGTGGAGAGGGTTCCAAGACCTGGGACAGGTACGAGATGAGGATCCATAAACGACTGATTGATCTTCACAGTCCTTCGGAGATAGTCAAGCAAATTGTATCCTTTGGTTTCTTAGATATTGTGGTAAACATCTGCTTGTTTAGCATTTATATTTTTCATGATGCAATCTCTGGTTTTAACCTTGGAGCAGAGTTGGCTTCCTTTCCATTTGCAATTTTTGTTTCGGGAAAAAAGTGCTGCACTGTCTCATTTATATGAAAAAAAATTCTTTCATTTCAATGAAAAGAGTTCAGAATAGGCTGTGTCCATATTCCCAATATTGGACTTAACTGAGGCTAATGAGGAGAGTCGTTTCAATTGCGTATCACATTTATTTCTTTAGTGATACTCCCGTCATGAGCTTCCACTGAAAGTTAGTTCCATTCCAATACCAAGAATACAAATGCGGTCTGTTGTGACATTTTGGAACAGTTGATTTTTGTTTGGTTTGGTTTAGAATTGCTTTATGTTATTGTTTTTTCTTAACTCAGTATTAATCAGACATCCATCAGTATTGAGCCTGGTGTGGAAGTTGAAGTGACCATTGCTGATGTTTAAATGGTGCAAAAAATGAGCAATATTAATAAAATATTGACAAAAAAGTGAAAACTGAATTTTTCTTGGTTTTTCTTGACTTATCGGTTTTTCTTCAGGGGCACTTTGGCCTGTGTGCTCTCTCGGATCAAGCAGTCTGGGTTAGAGCCCTACCAGGGACATTGTGTTGTGTTCTTGGCCAAAACACTTTACTCTGACAGTGCCTCTCACCACCCAGGTGTATAAATAGGTGTCAGAAAATTGAATACCAGGGGTAACAAAGTAACAGAGGTAACAAGAGTAACAAAGATACAGGGGTAACAGAGGTGACAAGGTATAAGAAGTTAGAAGGTAACAACGGTAGCAAGGTAACGTGGGTAACATAGTAATAGGAGTAACAAGGTTACATTAGTATAAAATTTAACCTAAAAGCACGAACCTCAGTAACAAGGTTACATTAGTATAAAATTTAACCTAAAAGCACGAACCTCATGAGGAATTACGAAAAAGTCTTTTGAATTTAAGTGCAGGACTTTTGAGAAGATCATAACGTTTGTGGGAAGCGAACGAGAATTTCTGAGAAGATCTGGGGATGTTTTGTGCAGGCTTACATGATGCACTACCCCTGACTTCCGATTCTCTTCCGATTGCCCTACACTGGATTGGACTCGTTTCGTATTAGATCAGAGAGCATCCGCGAAAAGCTAACGTGGCGAAGCCAAATTGACTATCGTAGTTGCCTTTGTTGGCGACAAAAATAAAAGTTGCGTGTCATGGCGAAGCCTTTACTATTCCGAAATTTTGCGATGACTGCAAATAGTATGGTGGGTGACCCGGTCTGTAATAAATATGGCAACAAGGGATTGGGTTTCATAATTTGTGACTCTCACAAGTTATCACAAAAAAACAATTTTTTTTCACAGTCTGAAAATAGTTCTCACGCTCACAAGGTATCAAAAAGGCGCACAAACGAGCATCGAGTACCTAGCATTATTAAAATCAATCGGAACCAAACGGAACGAAGAACTGCCGGGCCCGGGCTGCCGGGAAAACTAAAATGAACACAATTGAACTGCAGTGTTTTAGTGAGTTCGATTACCAAACTCAGTCCAACCAATCGAACTGAATCGGTTCCATTTTGTTCGAAAGAAATAGAACGCACATTTAAAAACGTTCGGCTCAGGCAATCGAACGTTCGGTAGTAATCGAACCCGAACGAACTTTAAGAGTTCGATTGAATATAAGAAGGGTTTTGCTTGATGGTCCTTAAAGTTTTGGAGGGTTCGACTGTGTTCGATTGCTGAACTTACCCTCTCAGTTATTAGTTATTATACAGTGAGCCAATCAGAAGCCTCTTTACTGTCCTGATAACAAGTGTATGTTGACATGCTCTTTCTGTGAAAACTGCTTGTTAATACAATTTTAATGAGATTAAAGGCTACAGAAATATACTAGTAAGATTAACACAAAAACAACAAACCAAGTAACTTCATAAATGGGTCAAAATTCTACCTCACTGTAAAACAGTAAGCTAATTGGGGGCGCCAATATTAATAAGAATTATAAAATTCCGATCGTAAAAAGATTCTCATAAGTGTATATGACACAAAAAATATTTTCTGCTTATTTGAAAGGCCTTTCAAAATACAGAAGAATGGCGTTTTTCTTTTTGAAATATCTTTTTTCGTTTTAGAGATATTGACGTTTAACTATTATGCAAATTAGATCAGTAATGATGTCATAATACTTCAACTGAGAAAGTGTAAAAATTGAATAAACGATATCTCTGGAAATATTAAAAGTGTTCTTGAAACTTGGCATCATAAATGTCCATCACAAAAGGAATAAAATGACACCCTTAATGCTGTCGCCATGACAAAAGTTTTGCCACTAGTGCTGTTTTAATAAAAAGTGAAATTCCCAGTTTTTGTCTTAACCAAGAACCACCTACCCCACACATTCTATTGATGGGAGTAACGACTACAGGGAAACAATGTCTGCTCCAAGTTGTACCCTTTGTCTCACTTTGGAGGTTGATAATGGTGATAGTTGGTTTCTGGATTGAAAGAGACTGCAGCCAAGAGTTACTATGGCAACAACACTAAGGATGTAGTTTGTTCCTGTTGTGATGAACATTTATGGTGCCAAGTTTCAAGAACACTGCTTTAATATTTCTAGGGATATCGTTTATTCAGTTTTTACAACTTTTCAGTTGCAGTATTATGACATCATCACTGATCTAGTTTGCATAAGAGAAAACTGTTAATATCTCTAAACCGAAAAAAGATATTTCAAAAAGAAAAACACCATTCTTCTATATTTTGAAAGGCCTTTCAAATAAGCAGAAAATATTTTTTGTGTCATATACACTTTAAACAGTATATGGGACACAAGTTAAACTAATAAAAATGATTCAAATTCCAATCATGTAAAATTGTTTCTAATGTAATAGGCAAGGTTTGTTTGAACATAAAAAACAATTGCTACAATTTTCGGTAATCAGTTCGGTCCAGTTCAGTGTCCTTAGCCAACTTTTAAATTGTTAAAATGTTAAGGGTTCTGACTTTCTAAGCTTAGCCCACCGTTCAGGCTCTAGATAGCTTTAGATTGTGCTTACACAAGTTGATATTAAACAAGGTCCTTGTTAGAGAAACACTGGACATGTCTTGTTTTCTTTTCTTTTTTTTATTTTGGACCGAGCCAAATGGCCACAGGGCGAGGTCCATAAAGTTACAAAAGAAAGGTTGCATCAGGGTTTGATCCTTACGAGTCTGATAGGTGCAGTAGAGCTGAAGGAACGGTCTTCCCAATGCGTCACAAAGCTCTTCTGCTTGTTTCTCTCTGTCATGCCAACAAAACCTGAGCTACACAGCATAGTTCTAGTTAACAAAAAGATCCAAGACATCATACTGCTCAGCTTCTAAAGTTTTCAGCAAGTCAAGATAAAAGATAAGTGAAGCCTGTATATGAGCCAAGTGGCCCATCAGGCCGAAGCTTATCGACCCAGTTTCTGTCACATAAAGCAACTAGGCGTATTTCTACCCCTTCCCCCTACCCCTGCTTAGTAATCTGCAGAGTTACCCCTAGTATTCAATTTTCTGACACCTATTTATACACCTGGGTGGTGAGAGGCACTGTCAGAGTAAAGTGTTTTGGCCAAGAACACAACACAATGTCCCTGGTAGGGCTCTAACCCAGACTGCTTGATCCAGAGATGAGCACACAGGCCAAAGTGCCTCCTGAAGAAAAACCGATAAGTCAAGAAAAACCAAGAAAAAATTCAGTTTTCACTTTTTTGTCAATATTTTATTAATATTGCTCATTTTTTGCACCATTTAAACATCAGCAATGGTCACTTCAACTTCCACACCAGGCTCAATACTGATGGATGTCTGATTAATACTGAGTTAAGAAAAAACAATAACATAAAGCAATTCTAAACCAAACCAAACAAAAATCAACTGTTCCAAAATGTCACAACAGACCGCATTTGTATTCTTGGTATTGGAATGGAACTAACTTTCAGTGGAAGCTCATGACGGGAGTATCACTAAAAGAAATAAATGTGATACGCAATTGAAACGACTCTCCTCATTAGCCTCAGTTAAGTCCAATATTGGGAATATGGACACAGCCTATTCTGAACTCTTTTCATTGAAATGAAAGAATTTTTTTTCATATAAATGAGACAGTGCAGCACTTTTTTCCCGAAACAAAAATTGCAAATGGAAAGGAAGCCAACTCTGCTCCAAGGTTAAAACCAGAGATTGCATCATGAAAAATATAAATGCTAAACAAGCAGATGTTTACCACAATATCTAAGAAACCAAAGGATACAATTTGCTTGACTATCTCCGAAGGACTGTGAAGATCAATCAGTCGTTTATGGATCCTCATCTCGTACCTGTCCCAGGTCTTGGAACCCTCTCCACAGGGTGTCTTACGGGTGGTTATCTTCAAGTACTTGGTTGGCATACGGACTGGACCTTTGACCTTTAGCTTCTTGTCTTTAGCCCCACGGATCAGATCGGCACACACTAAAGAATGGAACAGCACAGAGTCAAATGAATCCAGGGTTTTCAAAACATGCTGGCACCTAACACAAGTCATTGGCTAGTTCAAGTACTGGAAGAAAATCATTTATGGGTGCTCCAAATGCACAGGACTGTACCCAAGACATGCAGATTTCTAAAAACAATTCAAGGCCTGTACCTTCTACCGCGTGCAAGAGGGAGTAACCCACTTTGACCCTCTCCACCTACTTTACAAAATACCTCCTGCTACTTAATTTCAATTTGAAAACCCTGGATCCAAATGCATAAAACAATGTCATAAAGCACTTTACTAAGATACCCTCATGCTCAAACCTCCCACCCCACCCCCTAGTTTTAGGCCCATCTATCCTGGAAACAAAAAATAACTTCTGATTATAAGCCCCCTCCACCCTTCAGAAATAAGCCCATCAATTTTTCAGCCCATCCACAACGCTTACAAAGTTGTACAAGAAGCAGTTTACAGTATATCAGTAAGAAACTTTCTCCTTTCTCAAAGTGAAACATACCTTTTTCCAAACTTTTAACATTGCGGCTGGTAAGTGTGATACGAATCCTGTGGATCTGAGCCTCCTCTTCAGGAACAGCACCCTTTTCCTTGTATTGAGACTAAATGGGAAAAACATTAAATCCACTTTCAATCTTTATTTTTTGTTCCTCAAATTACATTTTTACAGTTAGACTGGCCCTCAGATAGAAAGTGCTGGTCTTTCAATAACAGTTCTTTACTCTTCTCAGAGGACCAAGGCATCCACAATTATTGGTAGTTTAACACCACCCCACTAACTACTGTGACAAAACAATGCTGTTTCAAGCAACTGTAGCACCTTGCTTCAGCTTCACATCCGGCCAAGGAATTGGTCTGTATTTATAACAAGATCAATTTTTCTCTGATATGTAAACCTCGATCACAATATTTATTTGGGGTTTTCTATGATGAGTTTCCAAGCTACAGTCTACTGTATTTGAGTTCAAAAGAAAAGTCAATCTTGCTAGCAGTTCTCCTTCAGAGGTCTTGGTCGGGTCTCAAGTCAGGACTTCTTTTAATTTGCACTGTATTTGTGGTGAAATAGAAAAAATTAAAATTGAGCGTATAGAAAATTGGAACTGCATGTGACAGTTAACACAAGAAAGATGATAAAAAAAGTGTAATTGTACATGTTCACAAAAGGGAAAAAAAAGATCCTGGAAGCAATTCAAGTGCCCCAATAGAACCAAGCTTTTACGCGGCTGATTTACGTTATTGATCAACTATCAACAATAAAATAGATTGATTCCGGTTACTTTTAAATCCAAGCTTTCTTTTTTTAATACTTTTAACCCACCATACTGTAAACTGGCCGACTTATTCACGACGAACAGCGGTGAGCCAAACTCTTTCTTACAAAATGGCGGAGAGAGAAAGATCGCACCACGTGGTCTTTTACTTATACTTCGCGGTGCGAGAGGTACCATGGGTATTTCGGCTTCGGATCGGACACAGTCCTCTTTGAAAATCAAAATGGCGCAAAAAGTTGTTTGATCGTTGCCAAGTTGTGATGGTTCAGGCTGTGATGGCTAGAGTTTGTGAAACATGAGTCGCAGTGTAAAAGATTTGCGAGAGCTTATCAACGTTTCTCGATTGTCATATCGTGATGACGAAGAAGAAGACGAGCTGTACCGCAGCAGTAGTCCAGAATCGCTACAAGAATTTGGTGACATTCCTTTAGAAGTCGCTCAACCTGCTCTTCCAAAGAGACGAAACAAGGATTTGGCTCCTTTAAGTTCAAAAGAAACGCGCGTGAGTCCTCCCTTGAGCGCTGGATCTTCAGGGAGGGGGTCGCCATTACCGCCTATAGGTGCTCTGTCGACTGCCAGTCTATTTTCTTCAGGGCGAACTTCTCCTGTGCAGTCCATATCTGCTACAAATAGGGTGATTTCAGCGGGGAGGAAAGACCTTAAAACATCTAAACCGAATTTTGACTCCATTTTACTTTACATGGACTCTACTGTATTGGGTGATTGGTTAACAAAAGCAAATAGTTTGATAAAACAGTTGACCTCTTGGTTGCATTACAATGACAACTTTATCCAATTTGCACATTTTTGGCTGTCTGAAATGCCCAGATCTAAACAAAGAGAGCTGATAGAAATGGAGTTTTCTATTTTACTAGAAGAAATCTGTTTTGCATTTGGTGCTGGCTTAGAGGGGAGATCAGTTTCTCGCCAAGATATTAGTGCTTTTGCTAGAGCTGTTTTCTGGGAATACCCAAAAAAATTTCACAACTCAGAAACTAAAGATTTCTTTCTCAACATTCTACTCTGCTTGTGCTCTGGGAGGAAAAACAACTACCGTGCCCTTCTCTCAGATGTACACTGTTCAACATTGAACAAGCAATTTGTACAACTTATACTAGCAACAAGGGCATTTGCAATCGTCAGTATATGCTCTGGGGTGCTGGAGTTTTTCAAAGCAGCATTTGACAGAAGAACATATAAAGAAGCAGCAGATGATTCTCTTGTCGACAAAAGTGTTGTCGCTATAGCAACTGAATTTGCATTTCAAGCTGTATGGAAAGACCTTCCAGATGTCCTTGATTATTTACTAAAGAACTATTCTCTTAAACATTACACTCTCAAAGACAGTGGAGGTAAAAGTCTGATTTTTGCAGCTGTACTCAGTGGCAAGGAAAACATGCTGGGACATCTGTTGAAGGTAATAAAGAGTACAACAAAGGAGAATGTAATCAAGTATAAAAAAATCAGGTTCAATGGAATGAAAATTTTTTTTGCTGTCTCAATATAAACATTCCGTCTCTGACCTATGAAGCCACTAGCAGCTGATCAGGTAGTAATTTATTGTGACTAGAAATCTCTTGGAGCCTGAATTTATTTCTGGTTTTCTTTTCAGTTCTTAAAACTGTGATTAATATCCCTCCTCTCCCACTAATGAGTCCTCATAATTTGCAATTAACATCCCAAATATCTAACCCAATAATACATATACTTCAAATGACCTGCAGCTCCACCAGTATACAATGACACCACATCCTTAAGTGTTGACTGAACCATGTTTTGGTGCTTATGCTTGGTCAGGAGAAGTAAGAGGGCAGTTCAGTTCTCCAGCAGAGTGCAATTATTTTGAGATATTTGTATTGTCTTGTTTCATGTGTTGTTTCTACTCAATTGTGTGGAGCTGGATACTAGGGTAAATGAATTTGACAGAAAGCCCTAGCTTACAATATAATTGGTAACTACCATCAGGTAAGCTTATTCATTTAGAAATTGCAATGAATATGTTATGTTTAAGCTGGATCCAAGAGGGAATGTCAATGAAAAAGCTCCTTCAGGCAACACTCCACTTCATGCTGCTATAAATACTGGAAATATCAATATGGTCAAGTTATTAATAAATGCTGGTGCGAATGTCAATGCTTGGAACCCTGAGTGTGAAGGTGCAACACCGCTTCATCTTGCTATAATGAGTGGTAAGTATTGTTTATTAAAACTGTGAATTCAACTCCAGTGGAGTGAACTTGGACTGTTGGGAACACAATGAGGAGTTACTCAGTGAGCTAGGGGTTATAATTTACTAGTGTGAAAGCCTTTTCTAAGCATAACTGGAAACCATTTTACTATTCAAGTAAGTTGTTTGAGGCAGGAGTATCAGTGGTTCATCTAAGGGGTTTTATCATCTTTTCACGTCTTTTCCGATGCATTTGTTGAAGATTTATTGTGTGGCTCCAGAAAATATTCATACCCAACCTAAGGAAGGTTATAGGGAGTTTCAAGGTGAAGCAATTTCAAAAGCTTACATTTTTTTATGGAGAGTATTATTAGGGGTTTCAAACCGAAAACCCTCTGTGAGAGGCTTAGGGCAAAACTGAAATATTTTCTGAAACATCACATTTAAATTTAATGATGCAACACATAAATATTTTCTTGGAAGCCTCTTTCATATGAACTTTGTAGGAAATAACTTCTTTTATTATATTAGTAGTCAAAACTGTTCATGTATACTAAGTTGCTTTTGGTATGTAACATATTTGATGGCAAATTGTTTTATGTCGTGTAGTGAAGATTAATCTTGTTGCTGTTTACAGGTAATACTGAAATGGTTTCAGTGATGTTAGAAGCGGCCTGTGATCTGACTGTTAAGATGGGAATTCCTGCTACTGTCACACCAATGAGTTTAGCTGAGGATTTAGGACTGGAAGAAATTGTTGAGCTGTTATCCAGGTCCAGCATGTCTTAATGAGAAATTTCATCAGAGTAGACAAACAATATATGGTGATGCCACAAAATGACATCTATTACCGTAGGGCTGGGGGAAATCTTGAAGAATCTATCTAACAAGACTGTTAAAAAAGATCAATAAAATTGTTTGTAAACAAAATGTCATAATAAGTGCACTTATGTCCAGGATTGAACACAAATATTGTTTAATTAGTACTTTATTTTTGACAGGGTAATTTGAAATTTTCATACTACTTCATATTTGACTGAATTGTGTGTGTTTAGGTGACTTTTTACCAATGAGGACACTTTGTGATGCTCATCATAAGGAATTTAAATTTCATTAGCATTCAATCCTGGACATAAGTGGAAGGCATAAAATTAAAGTGCATCTGTCTTTCAATATATGTCTCAGGCTGAGGAAAAAGTGGAATGTTCTTAGGAGTCTTTTTCCAATTTTATTGATCTCAGAAGAGTTCTTTGAATTCACAGTAACATTGTGTGGTGCCTACTGCAAGCTTACAGCTACAACTACATCTATGCATTTGAATACGTAGACAGACTCCATAGGTACAAAACTGTTTCTTTAACATAATATATTTTGTAATTCTCAGTTCATAACAGTTTTTGAAACTCATTTATAATTCATCAAGTTAAAACAAAGAAAATCACAACAGTCTTTATTAGCTTAGATTTTGTTGATTTTTTTGTCATGTGTTTCATCTGCTATACAAACACCTCGAATTTTGTCAAAAATACTTCGCTGTGCATCATATTTTCAGCTCTCTTCTCAGTGTTTGGATATCCTGATGAAACACTTTCTCATGTCTGATTACTTAAAAGGACACAGTCAGCTTTGGGACCATGTTGACTTGGACACTAGTTTTCTCACTTTGAAAAGAGTTCACGCCAACCTTAAATACATCTAAAGTACATCTGCTGCAATCTTTGCTTCAATGTTTGCTGTGTTTTCCTTGATTTTCATTCATTTACTGAAAAACCTGGTTTTGTGTGTGCCTTTGCTCATCCTATAATGTTGTTTTCATCATATTTGGTTAAAAACAGTATGGATCATGTCTCTGTGATATGCAAATTAGCTATTAAATGGTATCTAATGCGCATGTGTGCCAGCTGACTCAGACTGTGTCCCTTTAAATGGTATTAAGCTTCAGCAGACCGTTAACTGTAGAAAGTTATTTGGAGGTCATGTGGTGGGCTCTTGACCAATGAAAAGGGAAAAAAGATTCATCGAAAGATAAGAAAATGATAGGAGAAACCTCAAACAAAAATCTGCTGGTGTATAAGGTTAGGATCTGTAAAAGATCTGATCAGCCAAAAATAGAAGCAACACTGAAGCAAGGCTGATCTAATGCCATGTAGAAAGCTTAACGGGACAGCAACATGATAGAGTCACAAGTGTTGAACATTGTGGTCAATTTATTGCATTACACGAGTTAGTAAAGCTGAGGAACAGCAAACTAAACTAATCTCAGTTATTTTCCAAAGCACTGAGAGCAGATTTTCATTACTGGCAGGCCATTTCTGGTGAGTTCTTGTAAAGCACGCAAAGAATAACTAATTGTTACTTATCGCCTTTGCCGCACTGGAGAACTAGCGTGGTGCTGTCACATCAATCTACATTGATGTTCAGTGAAGTTAGGTCTACTTTAGGTGTCCACCAAAAATAAATTGATCGCCCAAGTTGAGCTGTTTTCTGTGACAGTCACAAATCTGACATTTGGACATCCAGAGTCTTTTAAGAATTTTAGGAATTAAAATTCTGATATCGAAGGAAATCAGCTGTGACTTGTTTCATGTCAACAAGAATGTGACCCTTGAGTTGTGCTTGTGTTGCCTGTCCTCTTCACTGTAATAGATGGGGCTCATGTCCAGGTTTCCCTCTTGGTGTTTAGGACGCACTTCTATCTCTCCCCTGGTCATGGCTTTGTTGTTCGTGGACCTGCTGTGATCAGCTGTGTCAGATTCACTTGACTTCAAATTTTCTAATCTGGAAGGAAAAAAAGGTTGTGATCGATTTCCTTGCCAGTCCAGTGGTGATTTGTTGACAATTAAAACTCAGCTTTACCGTGTCGACAAGACGTCAACTAAATGCCATCATGTTCGTCAGAGGAAAAGGGTTTTTAAATACCTTTCAATGAACTTCACACATTCCACGTTTCCATAAATCTGAGCTACTCGTTTGGGCGTGTCTCCTGTATTATCTTTTTTCATCACGCTTGCCCCATTGTCGACAAGAACCTGCAGTATTTCCACATTGCCCTTTTCAGCGGCACAGTGGGCGGGCGTCCACCCGCCTGCCATGCGCATCTCGCCATCTGCGCCGTGCTCCAGCAGCTTCTCAACACATGCCACGTGACCTTGATGCGAATAATAGAAACGAATTTTAAGAGGAGGTTAAAAATGGTATAATGCAAATATCTCGTTCATGTTTCAAGCGGTCAAAAATCTCTCTGCTCATCCCACATATCTACGTTTTGGGCTCTTGTATTTTTTGGTGACTTTTGGGTATATTTGGAGTAAGAGTTTTTTTTCAAAGGATTAGTAAAATTAATGGAAATAGGACATTTGGAAGATTTGATACTGTTTTAAAATTAGAATTTGAAGTTAAAAATTGACAGACCTACATTAAACAGTTGTCTACCGACATGGGGTGCCCATTCGGGGGAAATCAACTGTTTGATGGTGTTCCAAAATTTTTTTCTTTACGTTTAATCCCTTTTTAAACTTCTTAAAATTTCGCGTAAATTCAAGTAGACCCCCGCCTTAAACGAGAGTCAAAGATTTGCTCATAGATCGCGGGCAGTTGTGTGTTAGTTTTGTATAGATTGTCTGTAAATTTGCTCTCCGATTTTCATTTGCACTGATGAACCAGGCATGCAATCAAGATTGCTGTCTAACTGCTACCAGTCTTTTCCTACCTCCTGCGGCAGCCACGTGTAAAGGCGTTCTCTTGCCCCAGTCCCAGTCCTCTCCGTCTGGATCCGACTCGTCGCTCAGAAGGATGTATTCACAGGCCTGGGCATCACCAGTAGCTGCGGCCTCGTGCAGAGCCGTCATGCTTGACGTCACGTTAACTAAATATCTTGCAATTATTAAGAAAGAGAAAACGTGTACCGTGTTTCTACCGAGTTTCAGTATAAATCTACTGGCGTTCTATCGCGAATACCGTTCTCTTATTGGCTACGCTACTTTATTCTTTATTCTACTCACTATCTATTCTGTGATAGATAGTGAGTAGCGTAGCTGTGTGCCCTTGTTAACAAAATAACGGTACTTCTTGGCGTTTTCGAGGTGTCTTTGCAGAGGATTTAGATAAAGTTTTGAACGACTAGTAGATTTATACTAAAACAATTAGATTATGAGTTCGAGGTTTCTATGCGTGATAGCGCGCCCTCGTCAACTATCACGCGATAGAAATCTCGAACTCATAATGTGGAAGTTTGGGAGAACGAGAAATGCTGTGGGAACACGAGCCGTAGGCTAAGTAGCGGCGGATGACGCTGTTTTGAAGGAAATGTACGTTATTTAATTACAACTGACTGAAATTCGTGGATATTCATATGATTGGTTTCTAGGATGAACTAGACAAAGAGTGACTACAGCTTTCAGTTAAAATTTGGGACGTTTCTAGTGACCTCTGATCTTTTTATTGGAACTCGCACCAAATCTAAATTCAAGCTGTGGCTCCCATAAACTACTCATTTATACGCACTTTGCCTGTAAATTACCGTTGCAAAGTTCGGGTAGTTATCGCATTAGGCGTTAGATTATAATCACGAACAGGTGATTGGCGCGACAAAATTTTCTTCGTAACAAATTTTCCTCGTCATGTCTGAAAACAAATTAAGTCCTACAAAGATCAGAACACTCCTAATCTTAGTGTAAAATACCTTTTAAACATCTTATTGACGCATCTGAGAAACGTTCATTTAGAAAAAAAAGCCGGTTTTTCCTACCCAACATCTTGAATTTTAATTTCTAGTTTCGAAATCTTAATATGTCCTTCAGTTTCAATATCGGAGAAAAAAGTCGTATTTTGTTGGTACATCTAAATGTTCAAGTGAGACTTTGTAGCGGACTGTAAAACTAGCACACTGAGTGAATAACAAGTTGTCGATATGACCACTTGACGTTAATGATTTGGCTGGGGACCCTCACAACTGACAATTAACTCTACTATCGCGGGAAAGTTTATCTTTTCTCTAGAGGACTGGCAGATAGTCTATCAGAAGGAACCCACAACATTTTGTAAATTTGCAACAGTAGTTATAGGTATTTAGTATAAAGATCCTAAGGACCGATTTGTACCGGTGCTCAAACGCAAACAGGGCCCTAAGTTCACAAACGGTGGATTGATCTTGTAGTACGAAGTTGTGAACTCAAACAACTTACTGGCAAACAAATATCTCTGCAGTCCCGCAAGGATAGTGAACTCAGAAATGGAAACTGAAACAAACGACATATCGGCTGCAAAAAACATGCTCAGTTGCGCCTTGCCCTCACGCGATGATGCCAGTTAAAGTACTCTGTGAACTGGTATCCATATTGCACGGACAAGCTGTGTATTTTATTACATTGTTTGATTCGTTCTTGACTGCTGACTGTGTAAACCAATTGTAAATTTCACGAAGAAACACAAATTGTGAGAATTAATCCCTAAAATTCGAGAATCTGGCCGGGAGCAGCCTGAGAAGATGTAGAAACCAGACAACATTCCGGCTGTACAGAGAAAACAGCGTTTTGTAGCTTTCCATAATTCACTCTATATTAACCATTCGGGAATACTTTTCATGGCATAGCGAGTCATTGAAAAATTCTAAAAAAAATTTGTTTCATCTCAATGGCGGATTCAAGACTTACCTTTTGTTATTTCAGAGGTATTGAACCGCTTGAAGGATCTTTTCTGATCTTTCCGCAATATTCAAACGGATTTTCATCCCGCCTATTTGTCATAAAAGCTAAAGGCCAAAGACTATATGATTTTTCCGCTGGGCGTTCTTAAAAATGCCAGGATATATTTTCCATAGATCTCCGTCTTACGATTCACGCTGAGCAGAGTTTTAGGGGAAACTAAAGAACATTTTACATATTGGTGCAACAAAGGCGCGACGCCTTTTAAATTAATGCACGGTAAGTTGCTTTCTGCCGTGTCAACATTATAAAAATCAACATAAAGAAGTCGACATTAACATATGAATCTCCAGCTTAGTTGCCAAGGATAGATTGCACCTGCCGAAAATGATTTATGCACATCACGTTGACTGAGGTGATCGACCGATGGAGGCTCCCTCTCATCAAATTTGCATAATCTGTGACATGTGAAAAGCAAGAATACTACGCGGGAAAAATTTGAAAACGTAGCTTTATTTCTACTGTAAGGCCTGCCGTCCAAACTAATTTGTATCTAAAAAATGGAGCTTTTTGAAAACGCTTTTTACAATAACTGTCTAATTTCACAAGCGGTGACGGGCTCATTTTTATCATTAATAAGAGCGCAGACGTATAAAATTTTAATTTATGCAAGTTTTCATGTGTGATTCCTAGGAAGACCATGTAAAACTGATGATGCGATTTCGTGTATAAATAAAGATTGACGATGATGATGATTGATGAAAAACAATGAGATTTTGACTTTTAAATTAGCCAATCAAAAAGCGAGAAGCGCTATTAACAATTCATGTCCCCGTCATTTTCAGTAAAATTCACTTATCCTTTTTAACGGCATTTGACCATTTACGGGTCTTCGGAATTATTGTGCGAAAAACACAAATTGACGTCAGTTTTTTTTATGCGTCTGTCCTCTTATTGATGATAAATTGCGTTATAACATTATCAAAGTTAACTGCGGAACCACTCGCCTGCGGCTAGTGGTTCCACAGCCACTTTGAAAGTGTTATGACGCAATTTAACATCAGTAAGAGAACAGACGCATGAAAAACTGACGTCAATTTGTTAACTTTTAAAAAAGGAATTTGAACTCCGGCTTTGCGTTCAGCACGTGGACGGACAAGAGTTTAAAGGGGCATTGTCACGCTATTTGGCAACTTTATAAAAAGCCAGAAGGTGTGTTCGCAACAATTGAATTTCAAAACTAATGATCTAGTTTTGTTATTAAAGACTATTTGAATGTAATGAAACTGTTTCCTGTCACCTCTCGCTACGGATGGCATAGATGGAAATGGATTGAAACTTGAAAAAATTTGCCAGTTTTTTCAAGTTTTGATATTACGTGTTCCAAAAATCCTCAAGAAAGTTATTATGGTTAGCCCTCTCTGATCAAATTCATATCTTTGTCGTAGCTTTACAGAAGCATTTTGTTTATGATTAAAGCCTCAAAGTAATGATTTTAGCACTGAACGCAGGGTACTAAAACAGCAAAATCCTTGTGACACTGCTCCTTTAAAAACGGATCTTTTCAAAAACGACGACATTCATGCCATAATCTTGTGATTTCGCTGACCGAGTTTTCAGCAAACACAAATCCCAAATGTTGCATTTTCACATTTTTCCGGCATAATGTGGACGGAAAACATTTGCTGCGTTTTAGGTGTGAAACTTGAGTGGACGAGTCCCTAGTGGCAGTGTAATGTATCTCGATGATAAGGAAATTCTCCCTTATATATAAATTTTGCAGCTTCATATCAGTTGATTTGTAAATGACCTTACACTTTGAGAAGTCCGTCATGATTAAAAGATTGTTGATCATCTGTGTTACGAACTAATACAAAGTTTACTTACGGAGATAACATCCCATGGTTGGATAATCACTTCCCACCCGACGAAGACTTTGGCAACATAGCAACATAGCAGAGTGCACGAGCCCAAAATATAGTGATTGCTTAGTTAAGGGCTGATCTGTCCCAGTCAGACATTTAATTCGTCTGATAGTGTTGCATAATATGTCTGCTATACACGACGCAACGTCTAAAGCCCTGTCCAAACGTGAAATGTTTGTTGACAAAACATTTTTCCGTTTGCACACCTTGTTTGATCATGTTTGATAAAATTTGAACGTCGACAAACTTTCTGATAAAATGCTTTGCTCGTTTGGACGGTAATCAAACCGTTTGGCTCACTCAGTACAACATCAACAATGGTCACTAAACAATGCTTGATCTTGTGTGATCGCCAAGCATTTCCCGTTGGACAGGGCTTAGATAAGAGACACGTTATCAGACGGTTTACTCGTCTGAGACGGATCACGGAAAGCGCATGTTGATCTCCTTCAAAAATTAACTTGGTCTGGATTCTACCAAGGAAGTGACATGTCTGTAAGAATCTTTTTACAAGACGAGAGTTTATTTTCATACTACTCATTTTCTATCCACAAAAAAATTAAAAAGATTTACTTACAATAATTATTATCTTCCATAACTAAAACAGTTACAAGTATCACGCAATGGTATAACTTCAAAATTGCAAAAGAAATCAAAAATCGTGTCAAGGAGCCTTTTAGCATTCCTTGTAACAAACATCTCGCAACTTTCCTGTTAATCTGTATTTTTATATTAGGGCAATAAAAAGAAACATTTTCATTGTACAATTAATCACAAAGCACATCTGACAAATAAGTTAGTTGTTTTGTCCAAGATAAATATTAATTTTTAAGTTGTGTAAGAATCACTTTTAGGACTTAATACTATATGTAAAATTAAAAAAAAAACTTCTTTCCAAGTTGAACTGCCATTTTTGAAAATATAATATTGATTGACGTGCGAGATCCCACATAACATTTTTTAGAGTAAAAACGTAAAACCTACCACAGATATTCATGTGTTTATATGAAGGTATAATGGCAAAGATTTGATAAAAGCAACAACAAGATTTTGCTCTGCTTAGCCACAGAGTTGTTAATACACTTAAAAACATTCTTGCCAGACATGGCTTTCAATTATTGGTGAATTATACAATAAATAATAATAAATTTTATAATGTACATGTAAAACTGGAAATAATAATGTCAATAAAATTATGAATTTCTAATATAGAGATGCATGTAATACCACTGGACAAAGCTTTTTATCTTTTAGACAACTTTTTAATGGTTTCTGCTTGATCCTCCCAATCAAATTAATCAGTGCAAAGGGAGGGGGAAGGCAGGGGAAATAAAGTTGTCATGGCAGCAAGTGCCAACAAGGAACATTGACATCTGCCAATGCGAACTGCATCTACAAGTCTCATAGATTTTGACTGGTCAAATGCAGTTCAACTTCTCAAGACATCAAGAAATACAAACTCAATGAACAACTTTGAGAAGTGGTGATAAAAAATGGTATGAACAACTGACTGTTTTGACTAAAAATACAATTATTTACCGTTGACCAATATACTTTTTGCCAAAAAGTGTGTAACAAACCAGAAAGTTGTCAAACAATAATTGTTAATTTAGGCGAGCAATAACATAACAACACATTTAACTGTCTCATTGCTATTTGTTTGTCCAGGTCATCAGAGACCTGTGTAATGTGTTAAAGCTTGGTTCTTCCTGCAAGACACAAGGTAAAAAGTCTGTCAGAAATACAGTTCAACAAAGGAGGCAAGAATTAACTTCAATTAGGTCATAATGTCGTAAGATTAGGTAAAGGTAAAGTCTGGATATGAGACAAGTGGCCCCGGGGGTACTCCCATGTAATATGGGCTAGATAGGTACGTGCCGCAGAATAGGGTATGGTTTTTGAGGTTCTTGGTCCTTAAATAGGGTATCTTTTTTTTTACCCTTTTGTTGCTGTGTTCCTGGTGTGGTCCTTACTAGACAGGATAGCTAAATTGTATTATCATATACTGGAGTGTGAAAATACCCACCTAAACAGATGTTTGAGCCTTAAAAAGGGTATCAGTTTTCGCCTTCTTTAATAGTCCTTAAATAGGGTTAGGTTCAAGAACCTTCACGGCACACCCCTATCCAAAATTCTCGGGAGTACCCCCCTGGGCAAGTGACCCATCAGGCCGGAGCTTATCCTGTAGCATGAATTGACTAGGAGTGTTTCTACTCCCCCCTGGATGCTGATCCATCACAGGGATATCACCCAGCATTAAATTGGCTGATACACCTGGGTGGAGAGAGGCACTGTCAGAGTGATTAAAGTGTCTTGTCCAAGAACACAACACCAACACAAGGACTCGAACCCTGACAGCTCAATTGGGGGACTAAGGGACTAACCATGAGGCTATCGTGCCTCCCTTGTAAAATTTAATTATGCCACATATATGACATATGACTGGATCTATGAAAACAGTGTTAAAGAATTTGTGCCGTTACCGGGTGATTTTTTCTCCAAAGGTGACAATATAAAAATTAAAAGGAAAGTCAGTCTCTTTTTTCCTCCACTTGTTTATCTTCCTTTTATTGCTATCCTTTCCCTATTTTTTTCTCTTTTACTTGGCTTGGAGGCAGCCTTTAGGAGTTGTGAAATCAAAGTGAAATATGGGTGATATGGCACAAATTATTGACATCGTTTTCATAAATCCAGTCATATAATTATTTACTATCACACTTACAGTACCTTTTCCTCTGAAGTATTAGAAGGATGACTATTAAAAACACAGTTGATCCAGCAAGGGAACCAAAAAATATTGCGTAAGGAAACACCCCCTGAAAAGAATGAGTACAGACAAGAGTTAATGATTTACATAACTATAGGATTTTTATAGAGTTCGATATTTTATAGTAGCCGATTTTTAATGTAATTATGCATGTCATAGTGATTATTCATTTCTGCTCATTATTTTGTGCATTTGATCATCATGTCATGTTAAAATGCACATTAATTGTATTTTTGTTATTGTTTTTGTTACATGCTTTTCAAACTTAACAGAAATATAGAAGTGAAGGGACTAAACAGCATGACCCAGTCACAGAGTGAATGAATCATTGATGACATCAGTAACAAGTCTATGACGATTCTATTCATGTAAAATATACAGGGGTATTTGTCCTCTGTTGTGTATTTATCCTTAGACCAATGAAGACTGTGCTTCCCTGCCCAGGCAAAAACCACCCCTCAGATCCCTGCGCTACCCATAACTATTTGATAATAGCTTTACTGCCCTTGCTGACAACTTTTTGGTCAGGACTTGTATAGTTCTACTGTTCTTGAAGACAAAGAGCCGATCAGAATTGGACTTTTGAGCATATTTTTAGACAAGTTTTGGGGTCACCATTTGACTGCTAAGCTTCCAAATTGATGGTTATAACAGTACAATACAATAAACTACTTATACCTAGAACAAGACCTTCATACCTTCACTAAGCACTTATAACCAAACCAGCGTGATTCACAAAGACACTGTGAAAACCCTGTACACGAGAATATAAATTCCAGTTAAGGGGGAAGGAATATTTATTATTTCTTTTTGTACTACATTAATGAAGCTGCTTTGGTTGGATGTCAGATGCTTATACACTGTCAGCCAACAGACTAACAACTGACAAAACAGTGGCAAAAATTTAATTATGCCAAAACCGTTCGATTTGAATATGCCACATTATCAATAAAACTGGCATGAGAATGTATAATGATGCATCACTAGTGCAAGTCTAAAGCTGGGGCAGAACTATTTAGGGTCAACCACCATAACTGAAACAGCGCTATTTTTCCCCATGGGAAATGAACTAAAACTAAGAAAAAGTATATAATATCCAAAAAATACAACTTGATCAAGATAATCACTGGAACATTGACAATTTTACTGCAATATTAAGTTAAAGTACCACTAATTTACTATTTTTTCAGAAAAATTAATGAACATTCTTCTCCCCCTTATAATTTTACAAAATTGAAAAAATTGAAAATTATAGTTAATAAAAGCTAAGAAAATTTAAATATCTGACAGACGCAAATGTTACTAATGTCACATCTGAAAGACGTACATGTCATAACCTATTGATTTATTTAGCTCATATGAATGGATAAATTTTGAGATTTTTTTCAGATTTGACAATGATAATTTCTTGAGATAATATTACTTTTAAAAAGCATACAATTTTATAAAAAAAATGTACCTGGTCCATTAGGAGAACATGCAGAATGAGCAGGACAGGTCACTAAAAAATAATTAAAGTGCAACAATGAGTAACTCTCCAGTCCGTTTTAGGAGTTATTCCGGAATTAATGTGTTACTTTTTTCTTTCTTTGTGGTATAAATAAATGTTGATTTGTTGTTGATGCCAACTTTCACCTGTGAAATGCATTTCTCAGTCATCTAAAGAATGTCTTTTCACTCACTCATCCACTTTGCTCCAGTGATCGGAGCATAAGGCCACAAGGACGGGCTTTTCAGCAAAAATAAAAAAAGCTGCTTGATTAAAGAAATATGTAGTCCACCTACCATTAAGAGCAATGCATGAATTCTTTTGACCTTCACACCACCTTTCTGAACCATTTGTAGAGTGATGCGTCCAAAGACGATTTCCTCCTGTACAGTTACATCTACTTGGTAAAACCCTGAAATAACAATTAATTATTGCATTTTTGTGAAATAATACCCATTATAAGTACTGGTAAATCTATTTTTATTCTGGTAATCAAATTTCAATAAATAAAATTCTCAAATTAGGCTCTAATTCCTATAAGGTTTAAATTCTAGTTGGGCACATTTAAATATATATTTTTACAGAAAATGTGCTGTATAATAAAACTACAGTAATCGAAACAAAAGTTTTCTTTTGTTTTTTGTTGAACAAAAGGTCTCCAGAGGAAAACTGAGTTCTTTTTATTTCTGTATTAGTTGTTGTTGTTACTGTTTCAAGAACACAAGAACCTCAACCATTTAACAAGTTTTTAGCAAATCCATATTGATGTTCTTGTCTTCCTAAAAAATATATCCTTCACATCTGTATGCTGTTTTACATTATGGCTGAAGGAGATTACAATACGTTAATGAAGACATCCCATTTCATCAACAACAACGTTTTTTTTAGTTTTTAATATATGTCTGCTTAAATCTGTGAACACCTTCTGTAAAAATTAGGCATCAGTCATCCTGCCTCCTCAAATAGTAGCATGGGATTACTGAACTACATATAAATCAGTAAAAAATCAAATCTGTAAAATGCACATGTCCTGAACTGAGAAACTGTCCTTTACAGAATCTGCATGACTACCCAGGTTGTATTGCAGCAGGAAGAACCCTTCCTTTCTGCTACAATATTCAAAGATGGTGTCTTTGTGGTTGGACACAACGGTTTGACAATCAGTTTGAAGCAAGTGGAAGGACTGAGTTACGTTTTAAAACAATCCGTTCTGTACTTACACTTCTGAGAGGTTGGCCAACCCCTTAAAACTGTTGACAAATATTGTGCTGTTACATTCAAGGGCAGGATTGTCCTGCACGTATCTGTAGAAGATCACAAAACAACAGTTCACTGCATATAATATTATAACTTACAGTGGGTGGAATGTCCTTGATTTCTGCAGTTTTTACCTTTTTGGACTTGGTACATGTAATGTAGAGTTTGTTAACCTCACTGGTATAACATAGAAAATGAACAACTAATTGATATTAATTTGATTTATAGTTTAAACCCTAAATAATACAGTATTCCAACACAGTGGTTTGATGTGTAAGATAAGGTTTGTTCCTCCCAAATAGTTGTTACTTTGTTAAAAACACAATGCTAAATAATTTTTACATCTTACACTGAATTAAGGGACTAGCTGCATAGGAGAAGTTTCTGCCACTCAACCATATAACCATTGTTGATGATTAAAACAAAA
>JAHPZR010023739.1:0-17597 GCA_019787425.1 Platygyra sinensis
CAATTGTGTGGAGCTGGATACTAGGGTAAATGAATTTGACAGAAAGCCCTAGCTTACAATATAATTGGTAACTACCATCAGGTAAGCTTATTCATTTAGAAATTGCAATGAATATGTTATGTTTAAGCTGGATCCAAGAGGGAATGTCAATGAAAAAGCTCCTTCAGGCAACACTCCACTTCATGCTGCTATAAATACTGGAAATATCAATATGGTCAAGTTATTAATAAATGCTGGTGCGAATGTCAATGCTTGGAACCCTGAGTGTGAAGGTGCAACACCGCTTCATCTTGCTATAATGAGTGGTAAGTATTGTTTATTAAAACTGTGAATTCAACTCCAGTGGAGTGAACTTGGACTGTTGGGAACACAATGAGGAGTTACTCAGTGAGCTAGGGGTTATAATTTACTAGTGTGAAAGCCTTTTCTAAGCATAACTGGAAACCATTTTACTATTCAAGTAAGTTGTTTGAGGCAGGAGTATCAGTGGTTCATCTAAGGGGTTTTATCATCTTTTCACGTCTTTTCCGATGCATTTGTTGAAGATTTATTGTGTGGCTCCAGAAAATATTCATACCCAACCTAAGGAAGGTTATAGGGAGTTTCAAGGTGAAGCAATTTCAAAAGCTTACATTTTTTTATGGAGAGTATTATTAGGGGTTTCAAACCGAAAACCCTCTGTGAGAGGCTTAGGGCAAAACTGAAATATTTTCTGAAACATCACATTTAAATTTAATGATGCAACACATAAATATTTTCTTGGAAGCCTCTTTCATATGAACTTTGTAGGAAATAACTTCTTTTATTATATTAGTAGTCAAAACTGTTCATGTATACTAAGTTGCTTTTGGTATGTAACATATTTGATGGCAAATTGTTTTATGTCGTGTAGTGAAGATTAATCTTGTTGCTGTTTACAGGTAATACTGAAATGGTTTCAGTGATGTTAGAAGCGGCCTGTGATCTGACTGTTAAGATGGGAATTCCTGCTACTGTCACACCAATGAGTTTAGCTGAGGATTTAGGACTGGAAGAAATTGTTGAGCTGTTATCCAGGTCCAGCATGTCTTAATGAGAAATTTCATCAGAGTAGACAAACAATATATGGTGATGCCACAAAATGACATCTATTACCGTAGGGCTGGGGGAAATCTTGAAGAATCTATCTAACAAGACTGTTAAAAAAGATCAATAAAATTGTTTGTAAACAAAATGTCATAATAAGTGCACTTATGTCCAGGATTGAACACAAATATTGTTTAATTAGTACTTTATTTTTGACAGGGTAATTTGAAATTTTCATACTACTTCATATTTGACTGAATTGTGTGTGTTTAGGTGACTTTTTACCAATGAGGACACTTTGTGATGCTCATCATAAGGAATTTAAATTTCATTAGCATTCAATCCTGGACATAAGTGGAAGGCATAAAATTAAAGTGCATCTGTCTTTCAATATATGTCTCAGGCTGAGGAAAAAGTGGAATGTTCTTAGGAGTCTTTTTCCAATTTTATTGATCTCAGAAGAGTTCTTTGAATTCACAGTAACATTGTGTGGTGCCTACTGCAAGCTTACAGCTACAACTACATCTATGCATTTGAATACGTAGACAGACTCCATAGGTACAAAACTGTTTCTTTAACATAATATATTTTGTAATTCTCAGTTCATAACAGTTTTGAAACTCATTTATAATTCATCAAGTTAAAACAAAGAAAATCACAACAGTCTTTATTAGCTTAGATTTTGTTGATTTTTTTGTCATGTGTTTCATCTGCTATACAAACACCTCGAATTTTGTCAAAAATACTTCGCTGTGCATCATATTTTCAGCTCTCTTCTCAGTGTTTGGATATCCTGATGAAACACTTTCTCATGTCTGATTACTTAAAAGGACACAGTCAGCTTTGGGACCATGTTGACTTGGACACTAGTTTTCTCACTTTGAAAAGAGTTCACGCCAACCTTAAATACATCTAAAGTACATCTGCTGCAATCTTTGCTTCAATGTTTGCTGTGTTTTCCTTGATTTTCATTCATTTACTGAAAAACCTGGTTTTGTGTGTGCCTTTGCTCATCCTATAATGTTGTTTTCATCATATTTGGTTAAAAACAGTATGGATCATGTCTCTGTGATATGCAAATTAGCTATTAAATGGTATCTAATGCGCATGTGTGCCAGCTGACTCAGACTGTGTCCCTTTAAATGGTATTAAGCTTCAGCAGACCGTTAACTGTAGAAAGTTATTTGGAGGTCATGTGGTGGGCTCTTGACCAATGAAAAGGGAAAAAAGATTCATCGAAAGATAAGAAAATGATAGGAGAAACCTCAAACAAAAATCTGCTGGTGTATAAGGTTAGGATCTGTAAAAGATCTGATCAGCCAAAAATAGAAGCAACACTGAAGCAAGGCTGATCTAATGCCATGTAGAAAGCTTAACGGGACAGCAACATGATAGAGTCACAAGTGTTGAACATTGTGGTCAATTTATTGCATTATACGAGTTAGTAAAGCTGAGGAACAGCAAACTAAACTAATCTCAGTTATTTTCCAAAGCACTGAAAACAGATTTTCATTACTGGCAGGCCATTTCTGGTGAGTTCTTGTAAAGCACGCAAAGAATAACTAATTGTTACTTATCGCCTTTGCCGCACTGGAGAACTAGCGTGGTGCTGTCACATCAATCTATATTGATGTTCAGTGAAGTTAGGTCTACTTTAGGTGTCCACTAAAAATAAATTTGTCGCCCAAGTTGAGCTGTTTTCTGTGACAGTCACAAATCTGACATTTGGACATCCAGAGTCTTTTAAGAATTTTAGGAATTAAAATTCTGATATCGAAGGAAATCAGCTGTGACTTGTTTCACGTCAACAAGAATGTGACCCTTGAGTTGTGCTTGTGTTGCCTGTCCTCTTCACTGTAATAGATGGGGCTCATGTCCAGGTTTCCCTCTTGGTGTTTAGGACTCACTCCTATCTCTCCCCTGGTCATGGCTTTGTTGTTCGTGGACCTGCTGTGATCAGCTGTGTCAGATTCACGTGACTTCAAATTTTCCAATCTGGAAGGAAAAAAAGGTTGTGATCGATTTCCTTGCCAGTCGAGTGGTGATTTGTTGACAATTAAAACTCAGCTTTACCGTGTCGACAAGACGCCAACTAAATGCCATCATGTTCGTCAGAGGAAAAGGGTTTTTAAATACCTTTCAATGAACTTCACACATTCCACGTTTCCATAAATCTGAGCTACTCGTTTGGGCGTGTCTCCTGTATTATCTTTTTTCATCACGCTTGCCCCATTGTCGACAAGAACCTGCAGTATTTCCACATTGCCCTTTTCAGCGGCACAGTGGGCGGGCGTCCACCCGCCTGCCATGCGCATCTCGCCATCTGCGCCGTGCTCCAGCAGCTTCTCAACACATGCCACGTGACCTTGATGCGAATAATAGAAACGAATTTTAAGAGGAGGTTAAAAATGGTTTAATGCAAATATCTCGTTCATGTTTCAAGCGGTCAAAAATCTCTCTGCTCATCCCACATATCTACGTTTTGGGCCCTTGTATTTTTTGGTGACTTTTGGGTATATTTGGAGTAAGAGTTTTTTTTCAAAGGATTAGTAAAATTAATGGCAATAGGACATTTGGAAGATTTGATACTGTTTTAAAATTAGAATTTGAAGTTAAAAATTGACAGACCTACATTAAACAGTTGTCTACCGACATGGGGTGCCCATTCGGGGGAAATCAACTGTTTGATGGTGTTCCAAAATTTTTTTCTTTACGTTTAATCCCTTTTTAAACTTCTTAAAATTTCGCGTAAATTCAAGTAGACCCCCGCCTTAAACGAGAGTCAAAGATTTGCTCATAGATCGCGGGCAGTTGTGTGTTAGTTTTGTATAGATTGTCTGTAAATTTGCTCTCCGATTTTCATTTGCACTGATGAACCAGGCATGCAATCAAGATTGCTGTCTAACTGCTACCAGTCTTTTCCTACCTCCTGCGGCAGCCACGTGTAAAGGCGTTCTCTTGCCCCAGTCCCAGTCCTCTCCGTCTGGATCCGACTCGTCGCTCAGAAGGATGTATTCACAGGCCTGGGCATCACCAGTAGCTGCGGCCTCGTGCAGAGCCGTCATGCTTGACGTCACGTTAACTAAATATCTTGCAATTATTAAGAAAGAGAAAACGTGTACCGTGTTTCTACCGAGTTTCAGTATAAATCTACTGGCGTTCTATCGCGAATACCGTTCTCTTATTGGCTACGCTACTTTATTCTTTATTCTACTCACTATCTATTCTGTGATAGATAGTGAGTAGCGTAGCTGTGTGCCCTTGTTAACAAAATAACGGTACTTCTTGGCGTTTTCGAGGTGTCTTTGCAGAGGATTTAGATAAAATTTTGAACGACTAGTAGATTTATACTAAAACAATTAGATTATGAGTTCGAGGTTTCTATGCGTGATAGCGCGCCCTCGTCAACTATCACGCGATAGAAATCTCGAACTCATAATGTGGAAGTTTGGGAGAACGAGAAATGCTGTGGGAACACGAGCCGTAGGCTAAGTAGCGGCGGATGACGCTGTTTTGAAGGAAATGTACGTTATTTAATTACAACTGACTGAAATTCGTGGATATTCATATGATTGGTTTCTAGGATGAACTAGACAAAGAGTGACTACAGCTTTCAGTTAAAATTTGGGACGTTTCTGGTGACCTCTCATCTTTTTATTGGAACTCGCACCAAATCTAAATTCAAGCTGTGGCTCCCATAAACTACTCATTTATACGCACTTTTCCTGTAAATTACCGTTGCAAAGTTCGGGTAGTTATCGCATTAGGCGTTAGATTATAATCACGAACAGGTGATTGGCGCGACAAAATTTTCTTCGTAATGTCTGAAAACAAATTAAGTCCTACAAAGATCATAACACTCCTAATCTTAGTGTAAAATACCTTTTAAACATCTTATTGACGCATCTGAGAAACGTTCATTTAGAAAAAAAAGCCGGTTTTTCCTACCCAACATCTTGAATTTTAATTTCTAGTTTCGAGATCTTAATATGTCCTTCAGTTTCAATATCGGAGAAAAAAGTCGTATTTTGTTGGTACATCTAAATGTTCAAGTGAGACTTTGTAGCGGACTGTAAAACTAGCACACTGAGTGAATAACAAGTTGTCGATATGACCACTTGACGTTAATGACTTGGCTGGGGACCCTCACAACTGACAATTAACTCTACTATCGCGGGAAAGTTTATCTTTTCTCTAGAGGACTGGCAGATAGTCTATCAGAAGGAACCCACAACATTTTGTAAATTTGCAACAGTAGTTATAGGTATTTAGTATAAAGATCCTAAGGACCGATTTGTACCGGTGCTCAAACGCAAACAGGGCCCTAAGTTCACAAACGGTGGATTGATCTTGTAGTACGAAGTTGTGAACTCAAACAACTTACTGGCAAACAAATATCTCTGCAGTCCCGTAAGGATAGTGAACTCAGAAATGGAAACTGAAACAAACGACATACCGGCTGCAAAAAAAATGCTCAGTTGCGCCTTGCCCTCACGCGATGATGCCAGTTAAAGTACTCTGTGAACTGGTATCCATATTGCACGGACAAGCTGTGTATTTTATTACATTGTTTGATTCGTTCTTGACTGCTGACTGTGTAAACCAATTGTAAATTTCACGAAGAAACACAAATTGTGAGAATTAATCCCTAAAATTCGAGAATCTGGCCGGGAGCAGCCTGAGAAGATGTGGAAACCAGACAACTAGCTTTCCATAATTCACTCTATATTAACCATTCGGGAATACTTTTCATGGCATAGCGAGTCATTGAAAAATTCTAAAAAAAATTTGTTTCATCTCAATGGCGGATTCAAGACTTACCTTTTGTTATTTCAGAGGTATTGAACCGCTTGAAGGATCTTTTCTGATCTTTCCGCAATATTCAAACGGATTTTCATCCCGCCTATTTGTCATAAAAGCTAAAGGCCAAAGACTATATGATTTTTCCGCTGGGCGTTCTTAAAAATGCCAGGATATATTTTCCATAGATCTCCGTCTTACGATTCACGCTGAGCAGAGTTTTAGGGGAAACTAAAGAACATTTTACATATTGGTGCAACAAAGGCGCGACGCCTTTTAAATTAATGCACGGTAAGTTGCTTTCTGCCGTGTCAACATTATAAAAATCAACATAAAGAAGTCGACATTAACATATGAATCTCCAGCTTAGTTGCCAAGGATAGATTGCACCTGCCGAAAATGATTTGTGCACATCACGTTGACTGAGGTGATCGACCGATGGAGGCTCCCTCTCATCAAATTTGCATAATCTGTGACATGTGAAAAGCAAGAATACTACGCGGGAAAAATTTGAAAACGTAGCTTTATTTCTATTGTAAGGCCTGCCGTCCAAACTAATTTTTATCTAAAAAATGGAGCTTTTTGAAAACGCTTTTTACAATAACTGTCTAATTTCACAAGCGGTGACGGGCTCATTTTTATCATTAATAAGAGCGCAGACGTATAAAATTTTAATTTATGCAAGTTTTCATGTGTGATTCCTAGGAAGACCATGTAAAACTGATGATGCGATTTCGCGTATAAATAAAGATTGACGATGATGATGATTGATGAAAAACAATGAGATTTTGACTTTTAAATTAGCCAATCAAAAAGCGAGAAGTGCTATTAACAATTCATGTCCCCGTCATTTTGAGTAAAATTCACTTATCCTTTTTACGGCATTTGACCATTTACGGGTCTTCGGAATTATTGTGCGAAAAACACAAATTGACGTCAGTTTTTTTTATGCGTCTGTCCTCTTATTGATGATAAATTGCGTTATAACATTATCAAAGTTAACTGCGGAACCACTCGCCTGCGGCTAGTGGTTCCACAGCCACTTTGAAAGTGTTATGACGCAATTTAACATCAGTAAGAGAACAGACGCATGAAAAACTGACGTCAATTTGTTAACTTTTAAAAAAGGAATTTGAACTCCGGCTTTGCGTTCAGCACGTGGACGGACAAGAGTTTAAAGGGGCATTGTCACGCTATTTGGCAACTTTATAAAAAGCCAGAAGGTGTGTTCGCAACAATTGAATTTCAAAACTAATGATCTAGTTTTGTTATTAAAGACTATTTGAATGTAATGAAACTGTTTCCTATCACCTGTCGCTACGGATGGCATGGATGGAAATGGATTGAAACTTGAAAAAATTTGCCAGTTTTTTCAAGTTTTGATATTACGTGTTCCAAAAATCCTCAAGAAAGTTATTATGGTTAGCCCTCTCTGATCAAATTCATATCTTTGTCGTAGCTTTACAGAAGCATTTTATTTATGATTAAAGCCGGGGGGGGGGTACTCCCAGAAAAATTGGGTGGGGGTGTGCGGCCCGCTTTCCAAAACCCTTACCCTATTTATGACCAAAATCTGCGATATTCCCTACCCTATTTATGACCTGACCAAAAATTCGAAACCCTATTTATGACCTGAACCTTACATCAAAATCCTGTTTCAGACCAAAGTTAAATTACCGTAAACATAATTTGTGAAGGGCTTTTGTTAATTTTCTTTTGGTTTCTTAAAAACAAACCCATATTGAGGCTAGAGTATAAAAACCATACCCTATTTATGACCAAAATGGCCAAAATCAGCCAAAATTGATACCCTATTTATGACTAAAACGGCTGAAAAACCATACCCTTTGGGGCCGCACATACCTATATATCCCATATAAGGGAGTACCCCCCCCCCCCCCGGGGATTAAAGCCTCAAAGTAATGATTTTAGCACTGAACGCAGGGTACTAAAACAGCAAAATCCTTGTGACACTGCTCCTCTAAAAACGGATCTTTTCAAAAACGACGACATTCATGCCATAATCTTGTGATTTCGCTGACCGAGTTTTCAGCAAACACAAATCCCAAATGTTGCGTTTTCACATTTTTCCGGCATAATGTGGACGGAAAACATTTGCTACGTTTTAGGTGTGAAACTTGAGTGGACGAGTCCCTAGTGGCAGTGTAATGTATCTCGATGATAAGGAAATTCTCCCTTATATATAAATTCTGCAGCTTCATATCAGTTGATTTGTAAATGACCTTACACTTTGAGAAGTCCGTCATGATTAAAAGATTGTTGATCATCCGTGTTACGAACTAATACAAAGTTTACTTACGGAGATAACATCCCATGGTTGGATAATCACTTCCCACCCGACGAAGACTTTGGCAACATAGCAACATAGCAGAGTGCACGAGCCCAAAATATAGTGATTGCTTAGTTAAGGGCTGATCTGTCCCAGTCAGACATTTAATTCGTCTGATAGTGTTGCATAATCTGTCTGCTATACACGACGCAACGTCTAAAGCCCTGTCCAAACGTGAAATGTTTGTTGACCAAACATTTTTCCGTTTGCACACCTTGTTTGATCATGTTTGATAAAATTTGAACGTCGACAAACTTTCTGATAAAATGTTTTGCTCGTTTGGACGGTAATCAAACCGTTTGGCTCACTCAGTACAACATCAACAATGGTCACTAAACAATGCTTGATCTTGTGCGATCGCCAAGCATTTCCCGTTGGACAGGGCTTAGATAAGAGACACGTTATCAGACGGTTTACTCGTCTGAGACGGAACACGGAAAGCGCATGTTGATCTCCCTCAAAAATTAACTTGGTCTGGATTCTACCAAGGAAGTGACATGTCTGTAAGAATCTTTTTACAAGACGAGAGTTTATTTTCATACTACTCATTTTCTATCCACAAAAAAATTAAAAAGATTTACTTACAATAATTATTATCTTCCATAACTAAAACAGTTACAAGTATCACGCAATGGTATAACTTCAAAATTGCAAAAGAAATCAAAAATCGTGTCAAGGAGCCTTTTAGCATTCCTTGTAACAAACATCTCGCAACTTTCCTGTTAATCTGTATTTTTATATTAGGGCAGTAAAAAGAAACATTTTCATTGTACAATTAATCACAAAGCACATCTGACAATTAAGTTAGTTGTTTTGTCCAAGATAAATATTAATTTTTAAGTTGTGTAAGAATCACTTATAGGACTTAATACTATATATAAAATTAAAAAAAAAACTTCTTTCCAAGTTGAACTGCCATTTTTGAAAATATCATATTGATTGACGTGCGAGATCCCACATAAACGTAAAACCTAACACAGATATTCATGTGTTCACATGAAGGTATAATGGCAAAGATTTGATAAAAGAAACAACAAGATTTTGCTCTGCTTAGCCACAGAGTTGTTAATACACTTAAAAACATTCTTGCCAGACATGGCTTTCAATTATTGGTGAATTATACAATAAATAATAAAATTTTATAATGTACATGTAAAACTGGAAATAATAATGTCAATAAAATTATGAATTTCTTATATAGAGATGTAATACTACTGGACAAAGCTTTTTATCTTTTAGACAACTTTTTAATGGTTTCTGTTTGATCCTCCCAATCAAATTAATCAGTGCAAAGGGAGGGGGAAGGCAGGGGAAGTAAAGTTGTCATGGCAGCAAGTGCCAGCGAGGAACATTGACATCTGCCAATGCAACTGCATCTACAAGACTCATAGATTTTGACTGGTCAAATGCAGTTCAACTCCTCAAGCCATCAAGAAATACAAACTCAATGAACAACTTTGAGAAGTGGTGATAAAAAATGGTATGAACAACTGACTGTTTTGACTAAAAATACAATTATTTACCGTTGACCAATATACTTTTTGCCAAAAAGTGTGTAACAAACCAGAAAGTTGTCAAACAATAATTGTTAATTTAGGTGATCAATAACATAACAACACATTTAACTGTCTCATTGCTATTTGTTTGTCCAGGTCATCAGAGACCTGTGTAATGTGTTAAAGCTTGGTTCTTCCTGCAAGACACAAGGTAAAAAGTCTGTCAGAAATACAGTTCAACAAAGGAGGCAAGAATTAACTTCAATTAGGTCATAATGTCGTAAGATTAGGTAAAGGTAAAGTCTGGATATGAGACAAGTGGCCCCGGGGGTACTCCCATGTAATATGGGCTAGATAGGTACGTGCCGCAGAATAGGGTATGGTTTTTGAGGTTCTTGGTCCTTAAATAGGGTATCTTTTTTTTTACCCTTTTGTTGCTGTGTTCCTGGTGTGGTCCTTACTAGACAGGATAGCTAAATTGTATTATCATATACTGGAGTGTGAAAATACCCACCTAAACAGATGTTTGAGCCTTAAAAAGGGTATCAGTTTTCGCCTTCTTTAATAGTCCTTAAATAGGGTTAAGGTTCAAGAACCTTCACGGCACACCCCTATCCAAAATTCTCGGGAGTACCCCCCTGGGCAAGTGACCCATCAGGCCGGAGCTTATCCTGTAGCATGAATTGACTAGGAGTGTTTCTACTCCCCCCTGGATGCTGATCCATCACAGGGATATCACCCAGCATTAAATTGGCTGATACACCTGGGTGGAGAGAGGCACTGTCAGAGTGATTAAAGTGTCTTGTCCAAGAACACAACACCAACACAAGGACTCGAACCCTGACAGCTCAATTGGGGGACTAAGGGACTAACCATGAGGCTATCGTGCCTCCCTTGTAAAATTTAATTATGCCACATATATGACATATGACTGGATCTATGAAAACAGTGTTAAAGAATTTGTGCCGTTACCGGGTGATTTTTTCTCCAAAGGTGACAATATAAAAATTAAAAGGAAAGTCAGTCTCTTTTTTCCTCCACTTGTTTATCTTCCTTTTATTGCTATCCTTTCCCTATTTTTTTCTCTTTTACTTGGCTTGGAGGCAGCCTTTAGGAGTTGTGAAATCAAAGTGAAATATGGGTGATATGGCACAAATTATTGACATCGTTTTCATAAATCCAGTCATATAATTATTTACTATCACACTTACAGTACCTTTTCCTCTGAAGTATTAGAAGGATGACTATTAAAAACACAGTTGATCCAGCAAGGGAACCAAAAAATATTGCGTAAGGAAACACCCCCTGAAAAGAATGAGTACAGACAAGAGTTAATGATTTACATAACTATAGGATTTTTATAGAGTTCGATATTTTATAGTAGCCGATTTTTAATGTAATTATGCATGTCATAGTGATTATTCATTTCTGCTCATTATTTTGTGCATTTGATCATCATGTCATGTTAAAATGCACATTAATTGTATTTTTGTTATTGTTTTTGTTACATGCTTTTCAAACTTAACAGAAATATAGAAGTGAAGGGACTAAACAGCATGACCCAGTCACAGAGTGAATGAATCATTGATGACATCAGTAACAAGTCTATGACGATTCTATTCATGTAAAATATACAGGGGTATTTGTCCTCTGTTGTGTATTTATCCTTAGACCAATGAAGACTGTGCTTCCCTGCCCAGGCAAAAACCACCCCTCAGATCCCTGCGCTACCCATAACTATTTGATAATAGCTTTACTGCCCTTGCTGACAACTTTTTGGTCAGGACTTGTATAGTTCTACTGTTCTTGAAGACAAAGAGCCGATCAGAATTGGACTTTTGAGCATATTTTTAGACAAGTTTTGGGGTCACCATTTGACTGCTAAGCTTCCAAATTGATGGTTATAACAGTACAATACAATAAACTACTTATACCTAGAACAAGACCTTCATACCTTCACTAAGCACTTATAACCAAACCAGCGTGATTCACAAAGACACTGTGAAAACCCTGTACACGAGAATATAAATTCCAGTTAAGGGGGAAGGAATATTTATTATTTCTTTTTGTACTACATTAATGAAGCTGCTTTGGTTGGATGTCAGATGCTTATACACTGTCAGCCAACAGACTAACAACTGACAAAACAGTGGCAAAAATTTAATTATGCCAAAACCGTTCGATTTGAATATGCCACATTATCAATAAAACTGGCATGAGAATGTATAATGATGCATCACTAGTGCAAGTCTAAAGCTGGGGCAGAACTATTTAGGGTCAACCACCATAACTGAAACAGCGCTATTTTTCCCCATGGGAAATGAACTAAAACTAAGAAAAAGTATATAATATCCAAAAAATACAACTTGATCAAGATAATCACTGGAACATTGACAATTTTACTGCAATATTAAGTTAAAGTACCACTAATTTACTATTTTTTCAGAAAAATTAATGAACATTCTTCTCCCCCTTATAATTTTACAAAATTGAAAAAATTGAAAATTATAGTTAATAAAAGCTAAGAAAATTTAAATATCTGACAGACGCAAATGTTACTAATGTCACATCTGAAAGACGTACATGTCATAACCTATTGATTTATTTAGCTCATATGAATGGATAAATTTTGAGATTTTTTTCAGATTTGACAATGATAATTTCTTGAGATAATATTACTTTTAAAAAGCATACAATTTTATAAAAAAAATGTACCTGGTCCATTAGGAGAACATGCAGAATGAGCAGGACAGGTCACTAAAAAATAATTAAAGTGCAACAATGAGTAACTCTCCAGTCCGTTTTAGGAGTTATTCCGGAATTAATGTGTTACTTTTTTCTTTCTTTGTGGTATAAATAAATGTTGATTTGTTGTTGATGCCAACTTTCACCTGTGAAATGCATTTCTCAGTCATCTAAAGAATGTCTTTTCACTCACTCATCCACTTTGCTCCAGTGATCGGAGCATAAGGCCACAAGGACGGGCTTTTCAGCAAAAATAAAAAAAGCTGCTTGATTAAAGAAATATGTAGTCCACCTACCATTAAGAGCAATGCATGAATTCTTTTGACCTTCACACCACCTTTCTGAACCATTTGTAGAGTGATGCGTCCAAAGACGATTTCCTCCTGTACAGTTACATCTACTTGGTAAAACCCTGAAATAACAATTAATTATTGCATTTTTGTGAAATAATACCCATTATAAGTACTGGTAAATCTATTTTTATTCTGGTAATCAAATTTCAATAAATAAAATTCTCAAATTAGGCTCTAATTCCTATAAGGTTTAAATTCTAGTTGGGCACATTTAAATATATATTTTTACAGAAAATGTGCTGTATAATAAAACTACAGTAATCGAAACAAAAGTTTTCTTTTGTTTTTTGTTGAACAAAAGGTCTCCAGAGGAAAACTGAGTTCTTTTTATTTCTGTATTAGTTGTTGTTGTTACTGTTTCAAGAACACAAGAACCTCAACCATTTAACAAGTTTTTAGCAAATCCATATTGATGTTCTTGTCTTCCTAAAAAATATATCCTTCACATCTGTATGCTGTTTTACATTATGGCTGAAGGAGATTACAATACGTTAATGAAGACATCCCATTTCATCAACAACAACGTTTTTTTAGTTTTTAATATATGTCTGCTTAAATCTGTGAACACCTTCTGTAAAAATTAGGCATCAGTCATCCTGCCTCCTCAAATAGTAGCATGGGATTACTGAACTACATATAAATCAGTAAAAAATCAAATCTGTAAAATGCACATGTCCTGAACTGAGAAACTGTCCTTTACAGAATCTGCATGACTACCCAGGTTGTATTGCAGCAGGAAGAACCCTTCCTTTCTGCTACAATATTCAAAGATGGTGTCTTTGTGGTTGGACACAACGGTTTGACAATCAGTTTGAAGCAAGTGGAAGGACTGAGTTACGTTTTAAAACAATCCGTTCTGTACTTACACTTCTGAGAGGTTGGCCAACCCCTTAAAACTGTTGACAAATATTGTGCTGTTACATTCAAGGGCAGGATTGTCCTGCACGTATCTGTAGAAGATCACAAAACAACAGTTCACTGCATATAATATTATAACTTACAGTGGGTGGAATGTCCTTGATTTCTGCAGTTTTTACCTTTTTGGACTTGGTACATGTAATGTAGAGTTTGTTAACCTCACTGGTATAACATAGAAAATGAACAACTAATTGATATTAATTTGATTTATAGTTTAAACCCTAAATAATACAGTATTCCAACACAGTGGTTTGATGTGTAAGATAAGGTTTGTTCCTCCCAAATAGTTGTTACTTTGTTAAAAACACAATGCTAAATAATTTTTACATCTTACACTGAATTAAGGGACTAGCTGCATAGGAGAAGTTTCTGCCACTCAACCATATAACCATTGTTGATGATTAAAACAAAATGAAAAAAATTGTTGATGATTATAAAATGAAATATTTTACACAATTCCCTATACTTACAACCATCTAAGAGCCACTTTTACAGACTCCAAGCTGGGCAAAGTTGTTAGTGAACAGTTAGTAAGGTCCAGCCTGAAAATTAGACATCAGGTTTGTCAGAGGAATGGAATAAATAATAAAAAATTAATGTAACAGCTTAGGTTAAGTTAAATTGGTAGTGCCCTACACTTGCAGGCTCAAGTGTTTCATTCAGTCTCACTCATCACTTTTGACTGAACAAAATGATCTTGCCATTTTTGACTACAGCACAAGGAAGACATGTACAGATACATGAAATGTAAAATGTGTTAGCACGCCTGAGCAACAAACAGTTTCTTAAAGTGCTACTATGATCAAAAAATCATTTCCTTTTTTCCTTCAGATTTTGAAAGCGTGTTCACTTAACACCTAACTGGCAAAGTTTTGAGCTTTGAGTTTTATCCAAAGACTGTTTATTTTGAGTGTAAGTTTTGGTTTTCATGGTCCGCCATTACTCATGTTCAAAACTGACCGATTAGACCTCAGAGGGTTGGATCTAGAGAAAATGATGTCATTTACTCACTAGCTTAAAACTCAATTTATTATACATGCAAAACACAGGTTTACAGTGCATTTCACAAAACTTTTGACAATCGGTTTCTAAAGTTTGTTTTAAATTTCCAAAGTTTGCTACGAACTTGGCAATTTCATTATGTACTTGTCAAGCAAATTGTGAACTTGGAAATGAAGTTGTGAATTTCATGCCACATTTTGTTGGGAAGTTAACAAGTTCATTGCGAGAGAAGTTCATGCCATTTGGTGAAATTGTCTCAGAATTCCTTAGACCTTTGGAAAATTTTCCACCTTTCCTAAACTTTAGAAACCGATTGTCAAAATTTTGTGAAATGCACTGTAAACCTGTGTTTTGCATGTATAATAAATTGAGTTTTAAGCTAGTGAGTAAATGACATCATTTTCTCTAGATCCAACCCTCTGAGGTCTAATCGGTCAGTTTTGAACATGAGTAATGGCGGACCATGAAACCCCCAAAAACTTACCACTCAAAAAATAAACAACAGTCTTTGGATAAAACTCAAAGCCTCCAAAAAACTTTGCCAGTTAAGGTGTTATAGTGAACACGCGTTCAGAACATCTGCAAGGAAAAAAAAGGAAATGAATTTTTTGATCATAGTAGCACTGTAAGAAACTGTTCTGTTGGCTCCAGGCCGTGCTAACACATTTTACAGTTTCATTGTATCTGTACATGTCTTCCTGGTTGCTGTAGTCAAAAATGGCTAAGATCATTGTTGGGTTCAGTCAAAAGTGGATGAGTGAGACTTGAATGTGAAAAACACTTGAGCCTGCAAGTGTAGGGCACTACCAATTTAACTTAACCTAAGCTGTTACATTAATTTTTTATTATTTATTCCATTCCTCTGACAAACCTGATGTCTAATTTTCAGGCTGGACCTTACTAACTGTTCACTAACAACTTTGCCCAGCTTGGAGTCTGTAAAAGTGGCTCTTAGATGGTTGTAAGTATAGGGAATTGTGTAAAATATTTCATTTTATAATCATCAACAATTTTTTTTTTGTTTTAATCATCAACAAATGGGTATATGGTTGAGTGGCAGAAAACTTCTCCTTATGAGGCTAGTCCCTTAATTCAGGTAAGATGTAAAAAAATGTTATTAGCATTGTGTTTCTTAACAAAGTAAACAAAACATTGGGAGGAAAACAAAACAAACCTTATCTTACACATCAAACCACTGTGTTGGAATACTGTATATTTAGGGTTTAAACTATAAATCAAAATTTAATATCAATTAGTGTTCATTTTTATGTATATACCAGGTGAGTTAACCAAACCTCACATTAACATGTAACCAAGTCCAAAAAGGGTAAAAAAACTGGCAGAAATCAAGGACATTCCACCCAATGTAAGTTATAAATATTTATTGCAGTGAAACTGTTGTTTGTGAGTCTTCTACAGCTTCAGATTACGTGCAGGACAATCCTGCCCTTGAATGTAACAGCACAATAATTGGTCAACAGGTTTTAAGGGGCGTGGCCAACCTTCCGAAGTGTAAGTCAGAACGGAGTGTTTTTAAAAAACGTAACTCCGTCCTATCCATTGCTTCAAAAACTGATTGTCAAAACGTTGTGTCCAACCACAAAGGATCCACCATCTTTGAATATTGTAGCAGGAAAGGAAGGGGTTCTTCCTGCTGCAATACAACATGGGTAAGTTATGCAGATTCTGTAAAGGACAGTTTCTCCAGTTCCATTGGAACATTGTGAAATTTTAAGATTTGATTTTTTACTGATTTTATATGTAGTTCAGTAATCCATGCTACTATTTGAGGAGCAGAGGATGACTGATGGCCTAATTTTTTACAGAAGGTGTTCACAGATTAAGCAGAAATATATTAAAAAAACTAAAAAAAAAACGTTGTTGTGATGAAATGGGATGTTCTTCATTAAAACGTATTGTAATCTCCTTCAGCCATAATGTAAAACAGCATACAGATGGAAGGATTATATAATTTTTTTAGGAAGGACAAGAACATCAATATGGGATTTGCTAAAAAAACTTGTTAAATGGGTGAGGTTCTTGGTTCTTGAAAACAGTAAAACAACAACAACAATACCAGAAATAGAAAAGAGCTAGTTTTTTTCTGGAGACCTTTTGTTCACCAAAAAAACCCCCCCCAAGAAAAACTTTTGTTTCGATTACTGTATTTTATTTACAGCACATTTTCTGTAAAAAAAATATTATATTAAATGTCAGCCCAACTAGATTTAAACCTTATAGTGGAATTATGAGCCTAAATTTTGAGAAATGTTTTATTTATTGAAATTTGAATTTACCAGAAATATTTTAAAAATAGATTTACAGTACTGATAATGGGTATTATTTCACAAAAAATGCAATAATTAATTGTTATTTCAGGGGTTTTACCAAGTAGATTGTAAATGTAACAGGAAGGAAAAAATCCGTCTTTGGAACGCATCACTTACAAATGGTTCAGAAAGGTTGGTGTGAAGGTCAAAAGAATCATGGCATTGCTCTTAATGGTAGGTGGACTACATATTTCTTTAATCAAGCAGGCTTTGTTTATTTTTGCGAAAAGCCCGTCCTTGTGGCCTTATGGCTCCGATTCAACTAGGAGCAAAGTGGCATGAGTAGTGACAAATGACAATTCTTTAGATGACTGGGGGGGGGGAAAAGAAATGCATTCACAGGTGAAAGTTGGCATCAAACAACAAAAATCAACATTTATTTTACCACACAGACAGAAAAAGTAAACACCTTAATACGGAATAATCCTAAAAGGACTGGAGAGTTACTCATTTGTTGCACTTTACTTATTTTTTTAGGTCGCACCTGTCTGCTATTCTGCATGTGTCTCCTAATGGGGACCAGGTACATTTTTTTTAT
>JAHPZR010023740.1:0-15000 GCA_019787425.1 Platygyra sinensis
TGCAATTATTTTGAGATATTTGTATTGTCTTGTTTCATGTGTTGTTTCTACTCAATTGTGTGGAGCTGGATACTAGGGTAAATGAATTTGACAGAAAGCCCTAGCTTACAATATAATTGGTAACTACCATCAGGTAAGCTTATTCATTTAGAAATTGCAATGAATATGTTATGTTTAAGCTGGATCCAAGAGGGAATGTCAATGAAAAAGCTCCTTCAGGCAACACTCCACTTCATGCTGCTATAAATACTGGAAATATCAATATGGTCAAGTTATTAATAAATGCTGGTGCGAATGTCAATGCTTGGAACCCTGAGTGTGAAGGTGCAACACCGCTTCATCTTGCTATAATGAGTGGTAAGTATTGTTTATTAAAACTGTGAATTCAACTCCAGTGGAGTGAACTTGGACTGTTGGGAACACAATGAGGAGTTACTCAGTGAGCTAGGGGTTATAATTTACTAGTGTGAAAGCCTTTTCTAAGCATAACTGGAAACCATTTTACTATTCAAGTAAGTTGTTTGAGGCAGGAGTATCAGTGGTTCATCTAAGGGGTTTTATCATCTTTTCACGTCTTTTCCGATGCATTTGTTGAAGATTTATTGTGTGGCTCCAGAAAATATTCATACCCAACCTAAGGAAGGTTATAGGGAGTTTCAAGGTGAAGCAATTTCAAAAGCTTACATTTTTTTATGGAGAGTATTATTAGGGGTTTCAAACCGAAAACCCTCTGTGAGAGGCTTAGGGCAAAACTGAAATATTTTCTGAAACATCACATTTAAATTTAATGATGCAACACATAAATATTTTCTTGGAAGCCTCTTTCATATGAACTTTGTAGGAAATAACTTCTTTTATTATATTAGTAGTCAAAACTGTTCATGTATACTAAGTTGCTTTTGGTATGTAACATATTTGATGGCAAATTGTTTTATGTCGTGTAGTGAAGATTAATCTTGTTGCTGTTTACAGGTAATACTGAAATGGTTTCAGTGATGTTAGAAGCGGCCTGTGATCTGACTGTTAAGATGGGAATTCCTGCTACTGTCACACCAATGAGTTTAGCTGAGGATTTAGGACTGGAAGAAATTGTTGAGCTGTTATCCAGGTCCAGCATGTCTTAATGAGAAATTTCATCAGAGTAGACAAACAATATATGGTGATGCCACAAAATGACATCTATTACCGTAGGGCTGGGGGAAATCTTGAAGAATCTATCTAACAAGACTGTTAAAAAAGATCAATAAAATTGTTTGTAAACAAAATGTCATAATAAGTGCACTTATGTCCAGGATTGAACACAAATATTGTTTAATTAGTACTTTATTTTTGACAGGGTAATTTGAAATTTTCATACTACTTCATATTTGACTGAATTGTGTGTGTTTAGGTGACTTTTTACCAATGAGGACACTTTGTGATGCTCATCATAAGGAATTTAAATTTCATTAGCATTCAATCCTGGACATAAGTGGAAGGCATAAAATTAAAGTGCATCTGTCTTTCAATATATGTCTCAGGCTGAGGAAAAAGTGGAATGTTCTTAGGAGTCTTTTTCCAATTTTATTGATCTCAGAAGAGTTCTTTGAATTCACAGTAACATTGTGTGGTGCCTACTGCAAGCTTACAGCTACAACTACATCTATGCATTTGAATACGTAGACAGACTCCATAGGTACAAAACTGTTTCTTTAACATAATATATTTTGTAATTCTCAGTTCATAACAGTTTTGAAACTCATTTATAATTCATCAAGTTAAAACAAAGAAAATCACAACAGTCTTTATTAGCTTAGATTTTGTTGATTTTTTTGTCATGTGTTTCATCTGCTATACAAACACCTCGAATTTTGTCAAAAATACTTCGCTGTGCATCATATTTTCAGCTCTCTTCTCAGTGTTTGGATATCCTGATGAAACACTTTCTCATGTCTGATTACTTAAAAGGACACAGTCAGCTTTGGGACCATGTTGACTTGGACACTAGTTTTCTCACTTTGAAAAGAGTTCACGCCAACCTTAAATACATCTAAAGTACATCTGCTGCAATCTTTGCTTCAATGTTTGCTGTGTTTTCCTTGATTTTCATTCATTTACTGAAAAACCTGGTTTTGTGTGTGCCTTTGCTCATCCTATAATGTTGTTTTCATCATATTTGGTTAAAAACAGTATGGATCATGTCTCTGTGATATGCAAATTAGCTATTAAATGGTATCTAATGCGCATGTGTGCCAGCTGACTCAGACTGTGTCCCTTTAAATGGTATTAAGCTTCAGCAGACCGTTAACTGTAGAAAGTTATTTGGAGGTCATGTGGTGGGCTCTTGACCAATGAAAAGGGAAAAAAGATTCATCGAAAGATAAGAAAATGATAGGAGAAACCTCAAACAAAAATCTGCTGGTGTATAAGGTTAGGATCTGTAAAAGATCTGATCAGCCAAAAATAGAAGCAACACTGAAGCAAGGCTGATCTAATGCCATGTAGAAAGCTTAACGGGACAGCAACATGATAGAGTCACAAGTGTTGAACATTGTGGTCAATTTATTGCATTATACGAGTTAGTAAAGCTGAGGAACAGCAAACTAAACTAATCTCAGTTATTTTCCAAAGCACTGAAAGCAGATTTTCATTACTGGCAGGCCATTTCTGGTGAGTTCTTGTAAAGCACGCAAAGAATAACTAATTGTTACTTATCGCCTTTGCCGCACTGGAGAACTAGCGTGGTGCTGTCACATCAATCTATATTGATGTTCAGTGAAGTTAGGTCTACTTTAGGTGTCCACTAAAAATAAATTTGTCGCCCAAGTTGAGCTGTTTTCTGTGACAGTCACAAATCTGACATTTGGACATCCAGAGTCTTTTAAGAATTTTAGGAATTAAAATTCTGATATCGAAGGAAATCAGCTGTGACTTGTTTCACGTCAACAAGAATGTGACCCTTGAGTTGTGCTTGTGTTGCCTGTCCTCTTCACTGTAATAGATGGGGCTCATGTCCAGGTTTCCCTCTTGGTGTTTAGGACGCACTCCTATCTCTCCCCTGGTCATGGCTTTGTTGTTCGTGGACCTGCTGTGATCAGCTGTGTCAGATTCACTTGACTTCAAATTTTCCAATCTGGAAGGAAAAAAAGGTTGTGATCGATTTCCTTGCCAGTCGAGTGGTGATTTGTTGACAATTAAAACTCAGCTTTACCGTGTCGACAAGACGCCAACTAAATGCCATCATGTTCGTCAGAGGAAAAGGGTTTTTAAATACCTTTCAATGAACTTCACACATTCCACGTTTCCATAAATCTGAGCTACTCGTTTGGGCGTGTCTCCTGTATTATCTTTTTTCATCACGCTTGCCCCATTGTCGACAAGAACCTGCAGTATTTCCACATTGCCCTTTTCAGCGGCACAGTGGGCGGGCGTCCACCCGCCTGCCATGCGCATCTCGCCATCTGCGCCGTGCTCCAGCAGCTTCTCAACACATGCCACGTGACCTTGATGCGAATAATAGAAACGAATTTTAAGAGGAGGTTAAAAATGGTTTAATGCAAATATCTCGTTCATGTTTCAAGCGGTCAAAAATCTCTCTGCTCATCCCACATATCTACGTTTTGGGCTCTTGTATTTTTTGGTGACTTTTGGGTATATTTGGAGTAAGAGTTTTTTTTCAAAGGATTAGTAAAATTAATGGCAATAGGACATTTGGAAGATTTGATACTGTTTTAAAATTAGAATTTGAAGTTAAAAATTGACAGACCTACATTAAACAGTTGTCTACCGACATGGGGTGCCCATTCGGGGGAAATCAACTGTTTGATGGTGTTCCAAAATTTTTTTCTTTACGTTTAATCCCTTTTTAAACTTCTTAAAATTTCGCGTAAATTCAAGTAGACCCCCGCCTTAAACGAGAGTCAAAGATTTGCTCATAGATCGCGGGCAGTTGTGTGTTAGTTTTGTATAGATTGTCTGTAAATTTGCTCTCCGATTTTCATTTGCACTGATGAACCAGGCATGCAATCAAGATTGCTGTCTAACTGCTACCAGTCTTTTCCTACCTCCTGCGGCAGCCACGTGTAAAGGCGTTCTCTTGCCCCAGTCCCAGTCCTCTCCGTCTGGATCCGACTCGTCGCTCAGAAGGATGTATTCACAGGCCTGGGCATCACCAGTAGCTGCGGCCTCGTGCAGAGCCGTCATGCTTGACGTCACGTTAACTAAATATCTTGCAATTATTAAGAAAGAGAAAACGTGTACCGTGTTTCTACCGAGTTTCAGTATAAATCTACTGGCGTTCTATCGCGAATACCGTTCTCTTATTGGCTACGCTACTTTATTCTTTATTCTACTCACTATCTATTCTGTGATAGATAGTGAGTAGCGTAGCTGTGTGCCCTTGTTAACAAAATAACGGTACTTCTTGGCGTTTTCGAGGTGTCTTTGCAGAGGATTTAGATAAAATTTTGAACGACTAGTAGATTTATACTAAAACAATTAGATTATGAGTTCGAGGTTTCTATGCGTGATAGCGCGCCCTCGTCAACTATCACGCGATAGAAATCTCGAACTCATAATGTGGAAGTTTGGGAGAACGAGAAATGCTGTGGGAACACGAGCCGTAGGCTAAGTAGCGGCGGATGACGCTGTTTTGAAGGAAATGTACGTTATTTAATTACAACTGACTGAAATTCGTGGATATTCATATGATTGGTTTCTAGGATGAACTAGACAAAGAGTGACTACAGCTTTCAGTTAAAATTTGGGACGTTTCTGGTGACCTCTCATCTTTTTATTGGAACTCGCACCAAATCTAAATTCAAGCTGTGGCTCCCATAAACTACTCATTTATACGCACTTTGCCTGTAAATTACCGTTGCAAAGTTCGGGTAGTTATCGCATTAGGCGTTAGATTATAATCACGAACAGGTGATTGGCGCGACAAAATTTTCTTCGTAACTCGTCATGTCTGAAAACAAATTAAGTCCTACAAAGATCATAACACTCCTAATCTTAGTGTAAAATACCTTTTAAACATCTTATTGACGCATCTGAGAAACGTTCATTTAGAAAAAAAAGCCGGTTTTTCCTACCCAACATCTTGAATTTTAATTTCTAGTTTCGAGATCTTAATATGTCCTTCAGTTTCAATATCGGAGAAAAAAGTCGTATTTTGTTGGTACATCTAAATGTTCAAGTGAGACTTTGTAGCGGACTGTAAAACTAGCACACTGAGTGAATAACAAGTTGTCGATATGACCACTTGACGTTAATGACTTGGCTGGGGACCCTCACAACTGACAATTAACTCTACTATCGCGGGAAAGTTTATCTTTTCTCTAGAGGACTGGCAGATAGTCTATCAGAAGGAACCCACAACATTTTGTAAATTTGCAACAGTAGTTATAGGTATTTAGTATAAAGATCCTAAGGACCGATTTGTACCGGTGCTCAAACGCAAACAGGGCCCTAAGTTCACAAACGGTGGATTGATCTTGTAGTACGAAGTTGTGAACTCAAACAACTTACTGGCAAACAAATATCTCTGCAGTCCCGTAAGGATAGTGAACTCAGAAATGGAAACTGAAACAAACGACATACCGGCTGCAAAAAACATGCTCAGTTGCGCCTTGCCCTCACGCGATGATGCCAGTTAAAGTACTCTGTGAACTGGTATCCATATTGCACGGACAAGCTGTGTATTTTATTACATTGTTTGATTCGTTCTTGACTGCTGACTGTGTAAACCAATTGTAAATTTCACGAAGAAACACAAATTGTGAGAATTAATCCCTAAAATTCGAGAATCTGGCCGGGAGCAGCCTGAGAAGATGTGGAAACCAGACAACTAGCTTTCCATAATTCACTCTATATTAACCATTCGGGAATACTTTTCATGGCATAGCGAGTCATTGAAAAATTCTAAAAAAAATTTGTTTCATCTCAATGGCGGATTCAAGACTTACCTTTTGTTATTTCAGAGGTATTGAACCGCTTGAAGGATCTTTTCTGATCTTTCCGCAATATTCAAACGGATTTTCATCCCGCCTATTTGTCATAAAAGCTAAAGGCCAAAGACTATATGATTTTTCCGCTGGGCGTTCTTAAAAATGCCAGGATATATTTTCCATAGATCTCCGTCTTACGATTCACGCTGAGCAGAGTTTTAGGGGAAACTAAAGAACATTTTACATATTGGTGCAACAAAGGCGCGACGCCTTTTAAATTAATGCACGGTAAGTTGCTTTCTGCCGTGTCAACATTATAAAAATCAACATAAAGAAGTCGACATTAACATATGAATCTCCAGCTTAGTTGCCAAGGATAGATTGCACCTGCCGAAAATGATTTATGCACATCACGTTGACTGAGGTGATCGACCGATGGAGGCTCCCTCTCATCAAATTTGCATAATCTGTGACATGTGAAAAGCAAGAATACTACGCGGGAAAAATTTGAAAACGTAGCTTTATTTCTACTGTAAGGCCTGCCGTCCAAACTAATTTGTATCTAAAAAATGGAGCTTTTTGAAAACGCTTTTTACAATAACTGTCTAATTTCACAAGCGGTGACGGGCTCATTTTTATCATTAATAAGAGCGCAGACGTATAAAATTTTAATTTATGCAAGTTTTCATGTGTGATTCCTAGGAAGACCATGTAAAACTGATGATGCGATTTCGTGTATAAATAAAGATTGACGATGATGATGATTGATGAAAAACAATGAGATTTTGACTTTTAAATTAGCCAATCAAAAAGCGAGAAGCGCTATTAACAATTCATGTCCCCGTCATTTTCAGTAAAATTCACTTATCCTTTTTACGGCATTTGACCATTTACGGGTCTTCGGAATTATTGTGCGAAAAACACAAATTGACGTCAGTTTTTTTTATGCGTCTGTCCTCTTATTGATGATAAATTGCGTTATAACATTATCAAAGTTAACTGCGGAACCACTCGCCTGCGGCTAGTGGTTCCACAGCCACTTTGAAAGTGTTATGACGCAATTTAACATCAGTAAGAGAACAGACGCATGAAAAACTGACGTCAATTTGTTAACTTTTAAAAAAGGAATTTGAACTCCGGCTTTGCGTTCAGCACGTGGACGGACAAGAGTTTAAAGGGGCATTGTCACGCTATTTGGCAACTTTATAAAAAGCCAGAAGGTGTGTTCGCAACAATTGAATTTCAAAACTAATGATCTAGTTTTGTTATTAAAGACTATTTGAATGTAATGAAACTGTTTCCTGTCACCTCTCGCTACGGATGGCATAGATGGAAATGGATTGAAACTTGAAAAAATTTGCCAGTTTTTTCAAGTTTTGATATTACGTGTTCCAAAAATCCTCAAGAAAGTTATTATGGTTAGCCCTCTCTGATCAAATTCATATCTTTGTCGTAGCTTTACAGAAGCATTTTGTTTATGATTAAAGCCGGGGGGGGGGTACTCCCAGAAAAATTGGGTGGGGGTGTGCGGCCCGCTTTCCAAAACCCTTACCCTATTTATGACCAAAATCTGCGATATTCCCTACCCTATTTATGACCTGACCAAAAATTCGAAACCCTATTTATGACCTGAACCTTACATCAAAATCCTGTTTCAGACCAAAGTTAAATTACCGTAAACATAATTTGTGAAGGGCTTTTGTTAATTTTCTTTTGGTTTCTTAAAAACAAACCCATATTGAGGCTAGAGTATAAAAACCATACCCTATTTATGACCAAAATGGCCAAAATCAGCCAAAATTGATACCCTATTTATGACTAAAACGGCTGAAAAACCATACCCTTTGGGGCCGCACATACCTATATATCCCATATAAGGGAGTACCCCCCCCCCCCCCGGGGATTAAAGCCTCAAAGTAATGATTTTAGCACTGAACGCAGGGTACTAAAACAGCAAAATCCTTGTGACACTGCTCCTCTAAAAACGGATCTTTTCAAAAACGACGACATTCATGCCATAATCTTGTGATTTCGCTGACCGAGTTTTCAGCAAACACAAATCCCAAATGTTGCGTTTTCACATTTTTCCGGCATAATGTGGACGGAAAACATTTGCTACGTTTTAGGTGTGAAACTTGAGTGGACGAGTCCCTAGTGGCAGTGTAATGTATCTCGATGATAAGGAAATTCTCCCTTATATATAAATTCTGCAGCTTCATATCAGTTGATTTGTAAATGACCTTACACTTTGAGAAGTCCGTCATGATTAAAAGATTGTTGATCATCCGTGTTACGAACTAATACAAAGTTTACTTACGGAGATAACATCCCATGGTTGGATAATCACTTCCCACCCGACGAAGACTTTGGCAACATAGCAACATAGCAGAGTGCACGAGCCCAAAATATAGTGATTGCTTAGTTAAGGGCTGATCTGTCCCAGTCAGACATTTAATTCGTCTGATAGTGTTGCATAATCTGTCTGCTATACACGACGCAACGTCTAAAGCCCTGTCCAAACGTGAAATGTTTGTTGACCAAACATTTTTCCGTTTGCACACCTTGTTTGATCATGTTTGATAAAATTTGAACGTCGACAAACTTTCTGATAAAATGTTTTGCTCGTTTGGACGGTAATCAAACCGTTTGGCTCACTCAGTACAACATCAACAATGGTCACTAAACAATGCTTGATCTTGTGCGATCGCCAAGCATTTCCCGTTGGACAGGGCTTAGATAAGAGACACGTTATCAGACGGTTTACTCGTCTGAGACGGAACACGGAAAGCGCATGTTGATCTCCCTCAAAAATTAACTTGGTCTGGATTCTACCAAGGAAGTGACATGTCTGTAAGAATCTTTTTACAAGACGAGAGTTTATTTTCATACTACTCATTTTCTATCCACAAAAAAATTAAAAAGATTTACTTACAATAATTATTATCTTCCATAACTAAAACAGTTACAAGTATCACGCAATGGTATAACTTCAAAATTGCAAAAGAAATCAAAAATCGTGTCAAGGAGCCTTTTAGCATTCCTTGTAACAAACATCTCGCAACTTTCCTGTTAATCTGTATTTTTATATTAGGGCAGTAAAAAGAAACATTTTCATTGTACAATTAATCACAAAGCACATCTGACAATTAAGTTAGTTGTTTTGTCCAAGATAAATATTAATTTTTAAGTTGTGTAAGAATCACTTATAGGACTTAATACTATATATAAAATTAAAAAAAAAACTTCTTTCCAAGTTGAACTGCCATTTTTGAAAATATCATATTGATTGACGTGCGAGATCCCACATAAACGTAAAACCTAACACAGATATTCATGTGTTCACATGAAGGTATAATGGCAAAGATTTGATAAAAGAAACAACAAGATTTTGCTCTGCTTAGCCACAGAGTTGTTAATACACTTAAAAACATTCTTGCCAGACATGGCTTTCAATTATTGGTGAATTATACAATAAATAATAAAATTTTATAATGTACATGTAAAACTGGAAATAATAATGTCAATAAAATTATGAATTTCTTATATAGAGATGTAATACTACTGGACAAAGCTTTTTATCTTTTAGACAACTTTTTAATGGTTTCTGTTTGATCCTCCCAATCAAATTAATCAGTGCAAAGGGAGGGGGAAGGCAGGGGAAGTAAAGTTGTCATGGCAGCAAGTGCCAGCGAGGAACATTGACATCTGCCAATGCAACTGCATCTACAAGACTCATAGATTTTGACTGGTCAAATGCAGTTCAACTCCTCAAGCCATCAAGAAATACAAACTCAATGAACAACTTTGAGAAGTGGTGATAAAAAATGGTATGAACAACTGACTGTTTTGACTAAAAATACAATTATTTACCGTTGACCAATATACTTTTTGCCAAAAAGTGTGTAACAAACCAGAAAGTTGTCAAACAATAATTGTTAATTTAGGTGATCAATAACATAACAACACATTTAACTGTCTCATTGCTATTTGTTTGTCCAGGTCATCAGAGACCTGTGTAATGTGTTAAAGCTTGGTTCTTCCTGCAAGACACAAGGTAAAAAGTCTGTCAGAAATACAGTTCAACAAAGGAGGCAAGAATTAACTTCAATTAGGTCATAATGTCGTAAGATTAGGTAAAGGTAAAGTCTGGATATGAGACAAGTGGCCCCGGGGGTACTCCCATGTAATATGGGCTAGATAGGTACGTGCCGCAGAATAGGGTATGGTTTTTGAGGTTCTTGGTCCTTAAATAGGGTATCTTTTTTTTTACCCTTTTGTTGCTGTGTTCCTGGTGTGGTCCTTACTAGACAGGATAGCTAAATTGTATTATCATATACTGGAGTGTGAAAATACCCACCTAAACAGATGTTTGAGCCTTAAAAAGGGTATCAGTTTTCGCCTTCTTTAATAGTCCTTAAATAGGGTTAAGGTTCAAGAACCTTCACGGCACACCCCTATCCAAAATTCTCGGGAGTACCCCCCTGGGCAAGTGACCCATCAGGCCGGAGCTTATCCTGTAGCATGAATTGACTAGGAGTGTTTCTACTCCCCCCTGGATGCTGATCCATCACAGGGATATCACCCAGCATTAAATTGGCTGATACACCTGGGTGGAGAGAGGCACTGTCAGAGTGATTAAAGTGTCTTGTCCAAGAACACAACACCAACACAAGGACTCGAACCCTGACAGCTCAATTGGGGGACTAAGGGACTAACCATGAGGCTATCGTGCCTCCCTTGTAAAATTTAATTATGCCACATATATGACATATGACTGGATCTATGAAAACAGTGTTAAAGAATTTGTGCCGTTACCGGGTGATTTTTTCTCCAAAGGTGACAATATAAAAATTAAAAGGAAAGTCAGTCTCTTTTTTCCTCCACTTGTTTATCTTCCTTTTATTGCTATCCTTTCCCTATTTTTTTCTCTTTTACTTGGCTTGGAGGCAGCCTTTAGGAGTTGTGAAATCAAAGTGAAATATGGGTGATATGGCACAAATTATTGACATCGTTTTCATAAATCCAGTCATATAATTATTTACTATCACACTTACAGTACCTTTTCCTCTGAAGTATTAGAAGGATGACTATTAAAAACACAGTTGATCCAGCAAGGGAACCAAAAAATATTGCGTAAGGAAACACCCCCTGAAAAGAATGAGTACAGACAAGAGTTAATGATTTACATAACTATAGGATTTTTATAGAGTTCGATATTTTATAGTAGCCGATTTTTAATGTAATTATGCATGTCATAGTGATTATTCATTTCTGCTCATTATTTTGTGCATTTGATCATCATGTCATGTTAAAATGCACATTAATTGTATTTTTGTTATTGTTTTTGTTACATGCTTTTCAAACTTAACAGAAATATAGAAGTGAAGGGACTAAACAGCATGACCCAGTCACAGAGTGAATGAATCATTGATGACATCAGTAACAAGTCTATGACGATTCTATTCATGTAAAATATACAGGGGTATTTGTCCTCTGTTGTGTATTTATCCTTAGACCAATGAAGACTGTGCTTCCCTGCCCAGGCAAAAACCACCCCTCAGATCCCTGCGCTACCCATAACTATTTGATAATAGCTTTACTGCCCTTGCTGACAACTTTTTGGTCAGGACTTGTATAGTTCTACTGTTCTTGAAGACAAAGAGCCGATCAGAATTGGACTTTTGAGCATATTTTTAGACAAGTTTTGGGGTCACCATTTGACTGCTAAGCTTCCAAATTGATGGTTATAACAGTACAATACAATAAACTACTTATACCTAGAACAAGACCTTCATACCTTCACTAAGCACTTATAACCAAACCAGCGTGATTCACAAAGACACTGTGAAAACCCTGTACACGAGAATATAAATTCCAGTTAAGGGGGAAGGAATATTTATTATTTCTTTTTGTACTACATTAATGAAGCTGCTTTGGTTGGATGTCAGATGCTTATACACTGTCAGCCAACAGACTAACAACTGACAAAACAGTGGCAAAAATTTAATTATGCCAAAACCGTTCGATTTGAATATGCCACATTATCAATAAAACTGGCATGAGAATGTATAATGATGCATCACTAGTGCAAGTCTAAAGCTGGGGCAGAACTATTTAGGGTCAACCACCATAACTGAAACAGCGCTATTTTTCCCCATGGGAAATGAACTAAAACTAAGAAAAAGTATATAATATCCAAAAAATACAACTTGATCAAGATAATCACTGGAACATTGACAATTTTACTGCAATATTAAGTTAAAGTACCACTAATTTACTATTTTTTCAGAAAAATTAATGAACATTCTTCTCCCCCTTATAATTTTACAAAATTGAAAAAATTGAAAATTATAGTTAATAAAAGCTAAGAAAATTTAAATATCTGACAGACGCAAATGTTACTAATGTCACATCTGAAAGACGTACATGTCATAACCTATTGATTTATTTAGCTCATATGAATGGATAAATTTTGAGATTTTTTTCAGATTTGACAATGATAATTTCTTGAGATAATATTACTTTTAAAAAGCATACAATTTTATAAAAAAAATGTACCTGGTCCATTAGGAGAACATGCAGAATGAGCAGGACAGGTCACTAAAAAATAATTAAAGTGCAACAATGAGTAACTCTCCAGTCCGTTTTAGGAGTTATTCCGGAATTAATGTGTTACTTTTTTCTTTCTTTGTGGTATAAATAAATGTTGATTTGTTGTTGATGCCAACTTTCACCTGTGAAATGCATTTCTCAGTCATCTAAAGAATGTCTTTTCACTCACTCATCCACTTTGCTCCAGTGATCGGAGCATAAGGCCACAAGGACGGGCTTTTCAGCAAAAATAAAAAAAGCTGCTTGATTAAAGAAATATGTAGTCCACCTACCATTAAGAGCAATGCATGAATTCTTTTGACCTTCACACCACCTTTCTGAACCATTTGTAGAGTGATGCGTCCAAAGACGATTTCCTCCTGTACAGTTACATCTACTTGGTAAAACCCTGAAATAACAATTAATTATTGCATTTTTGTGAAATAATACCCATTATAAGTACTGGTAAATCTATTTTTATTCTGGTAATCAAATTTCAATAAATAAAATTCTCAAATTAGGCTCTAATTCCTATAAGGTTTAAATTCTAGTTGGGCACATTTAAATATATATTTTTACAGAAAATGTGCTGTATAATAAAACTACAGTAATCGAAACAAAAGTTTTCTTTTGTTTTTTGTTGAACAAAAGGTCTCCAGAGGAAAACTGAGTTCTTTTTATTTCTGTATTAGTTGTTGTTGTTACTGTTTCAAGAACACAAGAACCTCAACCATTTAACAAGTTTTTAGCAAATCCATATTGATGTTCTTGTCTTCCTAAAAAATATATCCTTCACATCTGTATGCTGTTTTACATTATGGCTGAAGGAGATTACAATACGTTAATGAAGACATCCCATTTCATCAACAACAACGTTTTTTTTAGTTTTTAATATATGTCTGCTTAAATCTGTGAACACCTTCTGTAAAAATTAGGCATCAGTCATCCTGCCTCCTCAAATAGTAGCATGGGATTACTGAACTACATATAAATCAGTAAAAAATCAAATCTGTAAAATGCACATGTCCTGAACTGAGAAACTGTCCTTTACAGAATCTGCATGACTACCCAGGTTGTATTGCAGCAGGAAGAACCCTTCCTTTCTGCTACAATATTCAAAGATGGTGTCTTTGTGGTTGGACACAACGGTTTGACAATCAGTTTGAAGCAAGTGGAAGGACTGAGTTACGTTTTAAAACAATCCGTTCTGTACTTACACTTCTGAGAGGTTGGCCAACCCCTTAAAACTGTTGACAAATATTGTGCTGTTACATTCAAGGGCAGGATTGTCCTGCACGTATCTGTAGAAGATCACAAAACAACAGTTCACTGCATATAATATTATAACTTACAGTGGGTGGAATGTCCTTGATTTCTGCAGTTTTTACCTTTTTGGACTTGGTACATGTAATGTAGAGTTTGTTAACCTCACTGGTATAACATAGAAAATGAACAACTAATTGATATTAATTTGATTTATAGTTTAAACCCTAAATAATACAGTATTCCAACACAGTGGTTTGATGTGTAAGATAAGGTTTGTTCCTCCCAAATAGTTGTTACTTTGTTAAAAACACAATGCTAAATAATTTTTACATCTTACACTGAATTAAGGGACTAGTTGCATAGGAGAGGTTTCTGCCACTCAACCATATAACCATTGTTGATGATTAAAACAAAATGTGTGGTTCCAGAAAATATCCATACCCCCCCCCCCCACGGAGGGTCACGGAATTTCCTAGGGGTAGGGGGGTCTAAAAGAGACCAATTTCCGAAGGGGAGGGGGCTACATAAAGAGTTTTTCTTTCCAGGGGGTTTGAAATGCGATCGAATAAACACTTACGTATTTTTCCAATTGATTCAGGTAACCAAGAAAAACGAAAAGTTCTATCCGTAGAAATAGACGTAGGATTCCTTGTCATATATTTCCTATTATTAATATTATTCCAGCGCCAGACGACACATACACCACTGAGGCACACCTCTGAGCAGCACGTTCAACGTCGAGTAAAACAAAATGGCCGACTAGAAAAATATTGTTCCCAGTCCCCTAAGATTGGCCGTATTGAGCGAACGTGTGGAAATGAGTAATCGTGAATGGCCACGAGATACAGTGAAGATTTCATTTGGTTGTTTTAGTTACCGGATTGAACTTCAAAAGTATGTTTTACAAATGAAATGTGTGACAAGTTAAAAAATTCTAAGGCGTGAAATTTACTATCAAAGCGTATAACTTTATCGAAGTATTCCTGGTGAAAGGCAAATGTAAGCGATATTTGACAAACAGCTGTTTTAAAAAACATGTTGCGTGACGACTTATGATTCCCGCTGATAAGCGAAGTCACTTCAAGGCTCCACACACGAAAAATAATATTTATAAACAGTACTGTTCACACATAATACAAGATAAAAATTACACCTGCAACATACAGAAATATCGTGGAGATTAGCATTGAGTTATTTTCCCGAGTTCCACTTTGAC
>JAHPZR010023740.1:25000-27500 GCA_019787425.1 Platygyra sinensis
ATCAGCGGGAATCATAAGTCGTCACGCAACATGTTTTTTAAAACAGCTGTTTGTCAAATATCGCTTACATTTGCCTTTCACCAGGAATACTTCGATAAAGTTATACGCTTTGATAGTAAATTTCACGCCTTAGAATTTTTTAACTTGTCACACATTTCATTTGTAAAACATACTTTTGAAGTTCAATCCGGTAACTAAAACAACCAAATGAAATCTTCACTGTATCTCGTGGCCATTCACGATTACTCATTTCCACACGTTCGCTCAATACGGCCAATCTTAGGGGACTGGGAACAATATTTTTCTAGTCGGCCATTTTGTTTTACTCGACGTTGAACGTGCTGCTCAGAGGTGTGCCTCAGTGGTGTATGTGTCGTCTGGCGCTGGAATAATATTAATAATAGGAAATATATGACAAGGAATCCTACGTCTATTTCTACGGATAGAACTTTTCGTTTTTCTTGGTTACCTGAATCAATTGGAAAAATACGTAAGTGTTTATTCGATCGCATTTCAAACCCCCTGGAAAGAAAAACTCTTTATGTAGCCCCCTCCCCTTCGGAAATTGGTCTCTTTTAGACCCCCCTACCCCTAGGAAATTCCGTGACCCTCCGTGGGGGGGGGGGGTATGGATATTTTCTGGAACCACACATTTTGTTTTAATCATCAACAATGGTTATATGGTTGAGTGGCAGAAACCTCTCCTACGCAACTAGTCCCTTAATTCAGTGTAAGATGTAAAAATTATTTAGCATTGTGTTTTTAACAAAGTAGCAACTATTTGGGAGGAACAAACCTTATCTTACACATCAAACCACTGTGTTGGAATACTGTATTATTTAGGGTTTAAACTATAAATCAAATTAATATCAGTTAGTTTTTCATTTTCTATGTTATACCAGTGAGGTTAACAAACTCTACATTATATGTACCAAGTCCAAAAAGGTAAAAACTGCAGAAATCAAGGACATTCCACCCACTGTAAGTTATAATATTATATGCAGTGAACTGTTGTTTTGTGATCTTCTACAGATACGTGCAGGACAATCCTGCCCTTGAATGTAACAGCACAATATTTGTCAACAGTTTTAAGGGGTTGGCCAACCTCTCAGAAGTGTAAGTACAGAACGGATTGTTTTAAAACGTAACTCAGTCCTTCCATTTGCTTCAAACTGATTGTCAAACCGTTGTGTCCAACCACAAAGACACCATCTTTGAATATTGTAGCAGAAAGGAAGGGTTCTTCCTGCTGCAATACAAACTGGGTAGTCATGCAAATTCTGTAAAGGACAGTTTCTCAGTTCAGGACATGTGCATTGTACAGATTTGATTTTTCACTGATTTATATGTAGTTCAGTAATCCCATGCTACTATTTGAGGAGGCAGGATGACTGATGCCTAATTTTTACAGAAGGTGTTCACAGATTTAAGCAGACATATATTAAAAACTAAAAAAAACATTGTTGTTGATGAAATGGGATGTCTTAATTCATTAACGTATTGTAATCTTCTTCAGCCATAATGTAAAACAGCATACAGATATGAAGGATATTTTTTTTAGGAAGACAAGAACATCAATATGGATTTGCTAAAAACTTGTTAAATGGTTGAGGTTCTTGTGTTCTTGAAACAGTAACAACAACAACAAATACAGAACTAAAAAGAAACTCAGTTTTCCTCTGGAGACCTTTTTGGTTCAACAAAAAACAAAAGAAAACTTTTTGTTTCGATTACTGTGTAGTGTTGCCGTCTCTCCACAGGATTTTTAGCCCTAAAATAATGGAGAACTAACCGGACAGGTTTTTTGTAAAATCGTGTACAAATACCGTAATTAAACTTAAGGTGGCTCGATCGGATTTTTGAGTGACGATACCGTTCAACTTTGAACGACTAGAGCACCACCATTATCAATCCAACAGAAAATCAAACGTTAGTGGAGTGCTAGAGAAAGATGAAAGTTTCAAATGGGGTACATTTCACCAAGATCTGAGTTACCATAGCAACGAAATGACGCCATACCCCATTTTACACAAGACCGAATAACTTGCCACCAGACATAATTTCGGAAATACGACGTCGGGATTTCGGACTTGACATAGCTGCCTCAACGATGGCAAAATTGTAAAAAAATCTATAAGAGCGTTTTCGCGAAAATATCGAGTGAATTTTTAAGGTGCCAAAATGCAACAAAAGCAACGTTGTTTTAAATGTTATTGCAAACTATGTCCACAAGACTTGACTAAATGGCATTCTGGTCTTAAACGAATCTTCTAACATATAATTACCGCGAGTGAAAATCTCAAATAAATCGCTCCGTTTGATTTTCAGAAACATTGGGGTGAAAATCAACTGGTGTAGGCCGTTATTTTGCATTCTATCAAAAATTGCCCCTAAAATTCTTAAATTGGGTGGGAATTAAAAACCACTAGATGAATTTTTCTTATACTTGGCTCTCAATAAGATTAATCCATATTTAACGTAATACCGGAGTTTCAAATAA
>JAHPZR010023740.1:32500-62500 GCA_019787425.1 Platygyra sinensis
TCTTTGTTTCACCAACCAATAGTTCTCTGGTTGGCATATTAATAACAATAGGTGACGTCACTGATATCTTTGCTATATGAAAGCTCAATTATGTTTGAACTGCGGAGAAATATACATATGAGAGATATGACTGATCATGGCAGTTATGCACACAACTTAAGTAGTTGTGAAATTAAAGTCAGAAAAAATAAAATTCAGGCCTGATTGGGATTCAAACCCATGACCTCTACGATACTGGTGCAGTTCCCAGTTGACCTATAGCTCAGATGGTAGAATGCTGCACCAGTATCGCAGAGGTCATGGGTTTGAATCCTGCTCAGGCCTGAATTTTATTTTTCAGGCTTTGATTTCACAGCTGCTTAAGTCGTGTGTGTAACTGCGGTGATCAGTCATGTCTTCATATATTTCTCCACGGTTCAAATATATGATCTTTCATTTATTCACTTGTACTCTTCACCGTCTATGGAGATATTACCAACTCAAAATGCCACCAGCTCCCAGTTAGCTTGATAGCTTAAGGTGATTCCTCAGTATTGCATTGCGCATCGCTACTGCGCACAATTTTCGCGACAATAGCGCACGCAAATGAGCACGTGGTCGAGTGCTGGCATATACATAGCATAAGAGATTTCCCTAGGGCTATTAGCTTGACAGAGAAATAAATGCTTGTTTTCGGTTAAATGAGCATGGTGACCCCAATTTCATAATTTCATTGAGAACAATATCCGCAATAACTGAGAAAAAAAATGAGAAATCTATGGCTACGTTTTTGGCAAATGAAGTAAATTCTACAGGGGGAGACATAACAGGACGAACAGCACATGTCCAAATTATGTTTTTTTTAAGGATAAAAAAATGCAAGGTATTTGAAGACATTTTTCCTATGATGCAGATGAATAAACAGTCAAAGAAAGTCAAACTCGGTGTGATATAACACACAGCATTGAAAAATAATCGACCTTATTTGTTGCGCACTGAGATTACGTAAAGTCATATAAATAATCATATTTGTCAGCATCGTGGCATGAAACAAGCACGGTGAGCTCCTCTTTTTATTACGTTTTTAATAATAATAATAATAATAATAATAATAACGTCTTATGCCAAGTCTTATTGAAAATCTGTGACGGGTTCTTTTACTAGGGGATCACCTTAAAGTTGGTAGAACACTGTACCAGTATTGTAGAGGTCCAGTTCAGGTCTGAATAATTTGTTTTCAGGCTTTAATTTCACAACTGCGTAAGTTGTGTGTATAAATGTCTTCATGAACACTTTCTGTTGTTATATTAATTAAAAACTAATTTTGTGTCATCAGGGTTTTTTGTAGAGACAAGATGTCATTGGGAAATCAAGCAGTACCAAGCACATTTTCATTTGAAAGTGTTCAAGATGTGAAAGTTGTGGAGTTTTGTCCATTTGACACCGCAGCAGGCCTTATTGCTTATGGTGGTGATGACAGGGTAGCTCTGGGCATGTGTCTTTTCCAAGAAGAGGCTCAAGATAGCCATCTTCCGGTCTTGCAGTTTCAACACATCACAGATTTTCACCATGGTACAAGTGTTCACTCTATTGCTTGGTCTCCCAACACAAACGTCCAACATTTACCTTATTCTTTTCAGTAAGTGATTTTAATTATATTTGTGAACTTCCTATGAAAATTGTGCTCTATGAACATAGCTGCCATTCTTTGTCAGGGTGCAAAGAAATCATAAAAAAGACATAATTAGAACCTTCTAGGAAGAAACTGAACAAAATTAACAAAAACTGGCCAAATCTTGTTCCTTTGCATTTGCATTCTAAAATAATTTTATTGAAAGAATGAACGATTTCTGCATAGAGGCATACACCTTTCTAAGCTGCTAAAGATTATGGTATGTGATATTTCTGACCCCTTGGAAGCCCATCATCTCAGGAGTGGAATGAGATTTAGTGTGTGATGTAGACTCAAGTCGGGTCATTCTGCAAGTACCAGCTTTGTATTTTTGGTAACTTGGGATTAGTCTTTATTTGGAATTGTTTTGTTTCCTGTCTTTTATTTCTTTTGTTTTATGTAAGCTTACATAATCTGTGCTCCAGACTACTCACAGAAGGAACCCTCAAGTCAAAGTAGTTCACATTACTAGAGTGTATAGAAGCTCCAGTTTAATGAAATTGTTACATAACTCCACTTAATGAGATGTTAATCAATAACGAGTTTTAATTCCCACCTCTCACATCCTCCTCTCAGCATTTTGTGCAGGTCTGCAATGTGCTGGTATATCTATTGAGTGAAGCTTGCATTAGGATCTATCACCTTAAGCAGCTACATGTACTCTATATTAAGCAGCCACTGTCTTCAGTATGTCCTAGTAAATGTTTCATTTTTAGATATTTCTGTATCACTATAATTATTGTGTTGCAGTCTAGAGTGGGGAGAAGAGTAGTGTGATAAGAACTCAATGTTATTAAAAAGCAAATAAAATAAAATTCTTGAATTGGCCACTACCTATTGGAGCTTTTCAGGACCAATGTAAACAAACAATGATAAATAAGCACTCAAATAAACATAACCAGGTTAAGAATCCCAACTTGTGGGAGGCAGACTAGTTGGCTATTTACAAGCATAGCAGAGAACAACATCAGCTGGTGGTCAGAGCATGATTTGAACCCAGGACCTACAGATTTCAAATCCCGTTCTCTAACCACTCAACCACACTGCCTCAACTGATATTTCTTACCCAGCCATGAATGTGAGTCTCTTGATCCAAAATCTAATTTGCATTAATTAGTCATTGGACCACTGCACCTCTTGCTTACATGGTTCACTCCTCAAATGATAATTTTTGCTACCTTGTCCATCCTTAGAAAGAAACTAACTAAGATGTTTCAACATTGATCAGTGGTTGTGGCTATTTGCTTTAGTTTGGACCAGACATAGTATAGTCACTGTGGTTAGATCTGTTTTACATAATGAAATTCTTTATACAAACATTTTGCTGGAATTTACTTTAATTAGGTTTTGTACAGCGGGAGATGACAGAAAGCTTCGATATTTTGTATCTGATGGCAGGAGTTCATCATCAGTAACAGTTTTGGAAGGGCACTTAAGTTACATCAATGACTGTGTTATTGAACCAGTTTCTGGTCTTGATGTTGCTAGTGTCAGTGGTAAGCATTAATCTTACATGTATCTAGTAAATGTCTTTGTTTAAAGTAAATCTATGACCTGTCTCATTACTCATTTTACTGTTGACAGCTCCTTCCTGTTGAATTTGTGTCCTTATCACCTACTTTTCTATTTTTCTCTTGAATAAATGAATTTTCCACCATACCAAATGACAATTTCTTGGAGACCTCTATCAAAGGACCACTTGCCTGTTTTCTAGGTCTTAAAAATAAAGGCTTGACTGAACATACAGTTCAACTTTAAATTTGTGCAGAGTTATTTATAATAGCCAGATTAACAGAAAATCATACAAGGTACATGTAAAATAATCATTTAATATTTAAGAAATACAAAACATGTACCGTGTTTCTATCAAGTTATTAAAACACGAGTGGAAGTTTGGGAGAACGAGAAATGCTGTGGGAACACGAGCTGCAGGCGAGTGTTTTCACAGCTTTTTCGAGTTCTCCCAAACTTTCACGAGTGTTGGTAAAACTCGATAGAAACACGGAGTACATGTTTTCTATTTCTTCTAGAAAACACCACGACGAGAAAAAGGAAAACAACTTGTTAACTTTGATTATCAAAATGTAAATTCTCTTTGCTCGCGCCATCACTAAATCAACAGAGCGTGATAGTTCTGTGTCTCCATCGAGTTATACAAAGAGGATTTTTAACCAATCAGCGTGCGTGCTTTCTTAGGACTGTTTTCTAATAATATTAATTTTTAACTGTCAGTTGCTATGATTTTTATTTCTAGATGATCATACTTGTTGCTTATGGGATCTAGAAACTGGAACACAAAAAACTTCCATTCCTCTTGGCTCAGCAGGAGTTAGTGTTAAGTGGAATGCTAGTGAACCAAATAAGGTTTGGCATATAAAGTAAAACGTTAATTTGTGTACAGCACACTAAAAAATACCTTTGTCCTAAATTAGAAAATTTAATTATTATAGTCCCAAAGCCACAAAATGAATTAAATCCAATTGACTGTCTTAGACTACAATAGATGCTGAAAATACTTTTTTTAGTTTCCTGGCTGATTGTTTGAAAAACAAGGGAACTGTGTCTCTTAGCCTAGCTTTGATTGCACATTTTTCCCTTCCCAACTAGACTGTAAGACATTTTAAATAAGTTATTTATTAATATTCCACTCCCAGGAGAGCACTATACAGATATTTTAAATGTCATGGTAACTTCAACTGTCTGTGTTATGCTGCAAAATATAAAAAGCTTTCAGGATGGTACACATATCTTTGTAGTTGCATCTAATTCCCAGTTCTGTGTACGAGATATACCTGCCAGGCCGGATTGATCATGTCTTCAAAACAAGAAGTCCATGGTGTTTCAATGTCAAATACAACTGGCATGATTTGCAACAGACATGTCCCACATAGAGAACTGGACATAAGTATCTCCTGCAGATGAGTAATGCCCTGTGACCCACAATTTATTGTACATCATTTTCAACAGCTTATGGTAGCAGAAAAGAATGGAATTATAAGATTTTATGACCTGGTTAGTCAACAGCCCATCATGTCACTCAGTGCTGGGAGAGTGCCCCTGATCTCAGCTGACTGGTGTAAAACTAATGCTTTAAAAGTTGGTGCAGTTGCTAGTGATGACTGGCTTATATGGGATATGTCCAAATCAAGGTATGCAACCCTTAAGTTTGTTCTAGAAAATATGTTATACCCCTCCCCTAAAAGGTTTCTTTGATTTGAACCTTCCCACCCACACCTCTAGAAAACTTTTGGTTTTTGATATCCGCCCCTGGTAAATAGTAATCCACAGTCTGATTATCTTTACAGTTTACCTGAGGTCACAGACCAGGCTCATTCAAAAGGAGTGTGCAAGTTTAGGTAACTCTGTCAATGATATCTTCGGGGATTTAAATAAGGGCTGGGCACCAACCAGCTGTGAGGAAGATTAATTGCCTGCCATGTTTGACTATCTAGAGGAAAATGTTTTCTTCTAAAGAAGTTGAAGTCAAAGAGTTTCGCCTGCCTGTGTAAACCAGTTGCTACATTTCTTTAATGTTATGGAACCCCTGTATCGTGTTAGTGTATATATTTTCATTACTTAACACACTGGCTGGTATTTTCACTTGTTCCTTTACTGAGCTCAATCCTAATCTGATAGTAAGAACACATTGGAATGATGAATGTAACACTGTACATTGCACAAAGCTTCTTGAGTCTCTACTCTGGAATCACATTCTTACAAGTTATGAAAGGGTGTTAACTGTACATATAAATGATCTGGATGTACATGAATGTGCAGCAGTTTCCACTCTTTTATGGAAATCTGTAAGTTTTTCAAAACAAATCAGAAACCCAGTTTTAGGGAGTTGAAATCCAAATATTTTTCTTGGTGGAGCATGGCCCCAACTCACACCATTTACTAGTAGGTAATTGCTGCTTGTTTTCTATTGTGTAGGTGGTCAAATGTTCAGGAGAATCTTTTTGCCACAACTGGTCGTCCTGGGAACTACATCAATGTCTACCACATGGAACACCGCAAGGTTAATTAAATAAATAATTAATTTTACAGATTTGCCAACTGCCCCTAGCAAACAGTGTGTGCAATTTTGCACCTCACTCACTGGAGCTACATGTGTTTGATTACAGTCAATATAACATGCAGTCAAAATAGTACTGCCTAAGTGATGAGCGGCAGTATATTTCAGCATTATCAAATACCAAAAACAAAATGCAGTTATCTAGAAACTCACTTCTTGAGCTTGGTTATCTCAAACTCTAGATTATTTTCGCTTTAATATACTTCTCAGTTATTTACTATTAGCTATAATCTCCCTTTTCAGTTTCCTGGGGGGTTCAAGATCAGCCGTTTAAATTTCTCACTCTAGATACACAACTCAAAGAATAGGATTTAGAAATCAGTCCTGAGAAAATACTACGCTGATTCGTTAGAAATTGTGTTTCTATAACTCGATGTAAATTATCTTTGCTCACGTAATGATGGCGCGAGCAAAGATAATTTACATTTTGATAATCAAAGTTAACAAGTTGTTTTTCTTTATCTCATTGTGGCGTTTTCTAAAAGATATACAAAACATGTTGTCCGTGTTTCTATTGAATTATAAACACTTGTGAAAGTTCGGAAGAACTCAAAAAAGCTGTGGAGACACTCACCTGTGGCTTGTGTTCCCACAGCATTTCTCATTCTCCCAAACTTCCAACAGATTTTTTTAACAGTGGAATTCATGAGCATCAAAAATTGGTTCATGAGCAACCTTCTCAGCAGTCTCCTTTTCATCGCAGATCACACTGTTTAGGAACATACAAGACTAGTGATTTTTGCGTTATATAATTATGCAAATAGTTAGTAACATTTGTATCAGTATTAGTTTTAGATCATATTAGTCAAGATCAGTCTATTAGTTATAATGTCAATGTCTTGTATTTATTTCTTAATTTATCAGTATATTTTGTTTAATTTGTCTGTAAGGTATTAATATTTAATTTGTCTGTAAAAAGATAATAATAAAAAAGGAAAAAAAAAACAAGTCATATTTTAAGTCAACAACCCAGTAGCTGTGCAAAGAGCTCAGTATTCTCTTTGTGTTTTTTTGTTTTGGACAGATGCCAGTTTCATGCCAGATGCAGACTGGAGGAGGTCTTTCTTGGCATCCTTCACTGCCCGTTTGTGCAACAGGTGGAGGAAACAAGGTTCACTTATGGTTCTTAGAAGTGTAACAAAGAGTGGATTTATCACCAATGAGCAGAAAAAAAAAAACAATATCAGTGTACAGTTGTCTGTGAAAATCAACCATTTTAGTGACATGCCTTCCTCTAGTATCTGTTGTAGGGTGGCTGTTTCATCTGCTATGGAAAGGGAATGTTATACTGTACCTTGGCTTTTCTTCTCTTTAATTACCATTCCATTTCTATTAAATTAGTGACCAAGATCCTGTAGTGACTACACTTGTTCATTCAACATGAGTAGGTATTGGACTGTCAAGTACTTATTTGCCCATGACCCTTGACTGCATCCCAGTCCAACCACATACAGAAAAGAATTTGGCAAATATCCAGCCGCTATTACCCTCATGCTTGGTCAATAGCCTATAATACATGTTTACCATGAGACAAACATTGATACATACTATATTTAACAATTTATTATTATTGACTGAGCCGCGAAGTGGCGAGGTAAATATCCGCCACTATTCACCGACACTGAGGTGAATAATTGTTTTAGTATATACCACACAAGTTGAATAACTAGCGGCCAAAAGAGTAAAAGCCATTTTGTTTTTCTTCGGCTGCTCGGAGGTGAATAGTACTAGGCTAATCACCTCCAAGCTAGCTAGTACTAGTCACTTGTGTGGTATATACTAATTAACAATTAGACTACGAGCCCGAGTTTTGTACGAGCAGATAGTCAAAGAGGCGCAGCCGAGTTGACTATCGCTCGTAGAAAACAAGGGCGAGTACTACTAGTCTAATTGTTTTAGTATAAATTTACCCTAGTCTCATTGCATAAAAAGAAAAAAATGTCAAGTAACATGTAGAAAAGAACTGTTTTATTATGTTACATCAGGTTCAAACGTGATGCGTGATGTGCACTGATGCGTAACTGTTGACTATCAGCAGATAGTCAATGACTATCAGCAGATAGTCAACGGTAATATAGCCAATCAAATTCACGGATTCATAATAGACTACGGTAAATTTATACTAAAATTATATATTTTTTTGTTTCAATGATAGATGGATCAGTAGGTTATGCTAAAACAGTTAAAATGGCTTCATGGTTTCTATCAAAATTTGAAAACTGGGTCTGTTGGTTGGGAACAGTTAATACATTGCAGGCATGCAATATTTAAAAGATTGAAGTGATGCAACTTATCAAAATAATAAATTTCAGGTGCAAAATCCAGCAATCCAAAGTTGTCTGATTTCAAGGCATCAGGTAGCATTATTTCTTTCTGACGAATCAACTTTTGTTAATTTTTTGGCTGAAAGACCATGTTCTCTATTTGTAGATTGAAATATAACACCAACATGTTTGAAAGAACTTTTTTCTTGTGTAAAACCTGTGCCTAAAACTAAAGTTGTCCTTAAAAAAGCTACAAATCCTTTCAGTTTCTATCCCTGCTCCTTAATATTCCTTTGATTTACTTCTTGTAAACATAACTTACCAGTAACAAACAGTGTAAAGAAGATTGAAACTTGTTTTAATTTTTTTCCTGTTTGACACCAATAGTACTGTCACTCCAAGAGGAAAAGGCACCCTGAATGAACTTGTAAAGATAATAAAATTTATTTTATTACAATGGTCCAATACTAAACTGAGACCTGGTATCCATATGACATGACAGGGACTGATGATCAGTGTCAACAAGGCCATAAGTAATAGCCCTTTTCACGGTTACCTTTGCTCATTTGCATTACAATAAAATTTAGCATGTATGCGAGGCAATTTCGGGCTGTTTTGCAGTTTTAGCCCGAAATTGCCTCGCATCCACGTTGGATTACATTGTAATGCAAATGAGAAAAACTAACCGTGAAAAGGGCTATTATTGTGATAACCATAAATGTACACATTTACTGAATATAAAACTGTGGTTTCTTTTTGGGATCCATTGAATAGTTATGTCCCCCAAAAAGGCTAGGTTTTGTACTTGTGGCTTTGTACCCATTCTTACTACTGACACTGTTGTTTCAACACTACGCTTTGTTGTTTTCAGTTTTTGTAAGAACTAATATTTTACTGCTAGGCTTGTAATACATTTAACAAGTTAGCTATCCTTTATGTCCAGGGAAACCTGATAGACCAATTTTGATATATATTAAAATTCGGCCTAAAAGAATAGACCTCAGTATGAGGCTCTGTAGTTATTCCCCAGAGCCTCATACTGAGGTCGATTGTTTTAGACTGAATTTAATATATCAAAATATTATTGGTCTATTGGAGGTCTATCATAGATATAAGAACTACTGGTTGGCAAACTGATACTACATTTTTTACAGTCAAGATGAATAGTTTTGAAAGATATCAAGTCTGCAAAACACACACACACACCAAGGGGTAAAAAAACATTCAGGAGAATGATAAATATATTGCTAACACAAAATCTCCCTGTGGAAAATCAGCAGATTTCCATTTCCTATGCTGTTGACATGTCCACTGAGTGGGTGAAAGAAAACAAAGTTGCAAAAAAACAGCAGGCTGATAAGTTTGTATCCATTCTTGTGTGTGTAGCATGTGAGTGAGAAGACCAATCCAGATGAAAAGCACTATAAGTTAAAGTAGCAAATGGCAAAATTCGTTTTGATGACAAATAGGAGTATGCAGTGTATCAAATCAGCCACTTGCGAGGTTTCAACTACATTTTTGGAGTTTTAAGCTTAACTTGCAAAGGGCGTTGACCATACATCATTCCATTCAATGCAAGGATAGCAGCTTGAGCTTGTGCCATTGAAGCCATAGTCACAAAGCAATATCCTTTACATTGTGACTTCTCCCAATCCCACATGACATTTATTTTCCTTATTTCACCATAAGGCGAAAATAGTTCATACACTGCAGCTTCTGTTGCCTTGGTCCCAATATTGTAAACAAACAGTGTGTAGCCGTCACCAGTTCCTGGGGATGTTATCTGGCTAAACCCTGATGCTGGTGGAATCTGGGGTCCTCCCATCATTGGGTTGAATCGGTTTGCGCGGCGATTCATCATGGCTTGGGCCATTGGCCCAACTGCACTTGGTGGATTTAGGTTAAAACTGGGTCGTTGAGGGGCAGCAGCTACGGTTGGAGGCTTTAACTTAGTAGTGTTGTCATCAGCAAAACGAACATACATAATTTCTGTGGTTCCAGAAGGCATGGTGTTATTGAGGGCTTGGATGGCAGCTTCAGCTTCTGACTTCAGATTGTAAAGAACAAAGCCAACACCTTTGGAGGCACCTGATATTTTATCAGTAAGGATCTTGACATTGATTATATTTCCATAAGGGATAAAAAGCACCTTCAGGTCATCAACTGTCCAGCTTTTTGGAACATTACGGATGTACAAGTTTGCTCCCTTGATTCTCTCTCCTCCTTTCCTTGACAGAGCAACCTTCAAGAACTTGTTTTCTAACTGATGACCGTCAAGTCTCTGAATTGCCAGCTGCGCATGCTCAGGTGTAAAATATTCCACAAACCCAAAGCCATAGCTGTAGCCCGATGATTTGTGTCGGCAGATCTTGCAGCTTTTGGTTGGGCCAACACTCTGAAACAGTGCTTTAAATTCTGCATCAGTGTAGTGTTGTGGTATGTAGTTGATGATCAAGTTAGTCTGGTTGTCAGATTCATCGTTGTTGCTTCCTACAGTTGCCATAGTAGAACACAATTTAAACAAGCGATACAAATATCTGATATAGGTGGACTGTAAGATAACGTTTTATATCACAAGAGTCAGAAGTATCAACGTGGTAGAAAACAATTTCTGGCACTTTTGGCTTTAAAAACTTTCTGAATAAAAAAAAAACAAATAAAAATCAAGTCAGCTTTAGCATAAATAACACTACGCTAAATGAAAATAAAGTGACCAAGGATAACTTAAATACACCCTGCTTGAACTGATATACCACAATTCATCAGTTACACCACAAGCTACCAACAGAAAGTAATTCCCACATAGACTCCATGGCCCCCTTCCACAGTATGATTTTATTATGTCAGTGGTCACCCCACATTTATATTCAACTTCATGTACTGAACAGTAGCAGTAAAACACCGTTAGGTAGGTTATTTCTTTGGTTTGCTTGCGGTTAGTTGCACTCCATTTTGCCTGCAGTTACCTCACTTCATTTCGCTTGTGGTTAGCTTTCATTTGTTTGTTAGGGTAACTCTATATTAATTTATAGTACTGTTCATTATATGAAGTTTAAATTTTGGTGGGTCTGGTAGCCAGCTGCACAGTGGTACAATGGTTACGTAGGCCACATCATGCATAGTTTCTTAGTTCTTTTTCTTCTTAAGGTCATTCACCAGTATTGCATTGTGCATCTCTACTGCACATAATTTCATGTGTGATCAGTGCATGCGCATTAAAAACTGGCGGGTTTTTTTTTTTGTATGGCTGGACCTTGCCAGAGGTAAATTGTCCTTAGAATTTTCTCAAAAACAAGTATGGTGACCCACATGGTATCATTTTTTCTGTCGCTTACATTGAGTAATAAATTTCTCTAGTTATATGTAAAATGAACAGGGACCAATTCCGAGAAGAACAAGAGACAGTTGGAAATGTGAAGTTAGCAAGCAGTCATGACTATAATCAAGGTGCTATTATAAAGATTTATCAGGTATAAACAAGGTGCTGTTCCTCCTGAACAAACATGAGGACCTTCATTTAAGTTCCTATAATATAAACAATCAATAGGCAAAGTTGGACAAAAATCTCAGTGCAAGTTCTATTTCAGTGGTATTACCTAACCTTACCTAAAGTTTTAAAACTTCTGAATTTTAGTTGAAGAGGAAGGGATCACAGAGTCTATGTGGGAATTCACTGCCCAGCTAGCAAGCTGTGGCTTTTCAAATTAAAGCTAATGTACCAGTCAAATCTAAGCTTAAACATCCACCCCCGGGCATACCCTGGGCATTTGACACCTCTTCCTGCCCAGGAGGGAGGGCATTTGATTACCACTCATAGGGGGTGGTGAATTTGATCACTAGCCTCAATTTCATGTTACGAGTCACGCTGATTCCACACGGGTCGATAAATAATGGCAAAGACAGTGGAGACAAACTTTGATGAATTCAAAGGAAAAGATTGTGTATTCGTGGCAGATTGGTTGAAAACCAAAGGCCTACACAAGCTGTGTTCCATATTTGAAGGTGTTAAAGAACGATTTATATCTATAAATATATAAATATGTGTTGCCTAATAAACCATGTTAACATGCACAACTTCAGAAGCATAATAGAAGCTACTGAAAAGTTACAGTCTTTCCCGTAAAACCGTGAACACCAGAGAAAATTTCTGGAATGTTAATTGTTTCGCGACCAATCAAATGCGAGATGAAACTGCAAAAGATAACCGCCAAACCGCAGCATAAATTAGTCACAACTTGATTCGAAGCAACGAACTGGCTTTTTCTTCCACGACAAATCTTCAATTTTACCGTTTTCAAATACTGAAATTGTTCTTTTTGTATTTCAGCTTATTTATATGCAAGAATAGATATGAATGATATGTTTAGTGACATATTACGGGAAAGCGATGTTGAATCAAGTAGATAGGATCAGACAAGGCTAGACAGCGCGTCTGAGAGCAAAAAATAACGAACCAATCAGAAGCGGGGCTGACCGGTGTGCTTCACGTGCAGTTCAAAGTGTCATGCTAGTTGGCTGTGATTGGTGATTTTCGATCCGCAATTTTTTCTAGCTGAGAAGCCTTCATCCGAAAACTTCTACCGTTGTAAATTTTGACAATTTACACTCGCTTCTAGGTCTGTTCCGAGTTCGGTAGTTTGGTTTCTGAAGGTTAGTCGTGGAAGAAAAGCCAGTTCGTTGGAAGAAAAAGCCAGCTCGTTGTTTCGAATCAAGTCGTGACTAATGCATGCTGCGGTTTAGCGGTTATCTTTTGCGGTTTCATCTCGCTTCTGATTGGTCGCGAAACAATAAACATTCCAGAAATTTTCTCTGGTGTTCACGGTTTTACCGGAAAGACTGTAAAACAGTTATCTGGAAATTTTCCAAAAGTTCAAATGCCCGGGGGGTTGCCCGGGGGGTTGCCCGGCATGTTGAAGCTTCGATTTGACTGGTACATAACTTGTACGCTTAGATTTATGTTATACGAATAAAAAAACAAGGCATGTTGAAGCTTCGATTTGACTGGTACATAACTTGTACGCTTAGATTTATGTTATACGAATAAAAAAACAAGGAATCTTGAGAAAGCTAGTGCATCACATTACTAAAATGTTACAATATACTGAAAGTTTTGTAACCGTGCACAGTAAATGAAACAAACTTGTAGCTTATAAAGGCTAGATCTGTCAGTCAGTTCAAAGTTTACACTCAGTGAAGCGAGCTTGTATTGATTTATCAAGGTTTAATCACATATTTAAGCATATAAATTCACCCTAAAAAGGTTCACTTTAACAATTTTACGATCTTCAACGCTTTTTCTGGCTTTTCAACATTTCTTTCACTCACTCACCTTCTGATAAAGGGCTTGACGCGATCGGAAAAAACAGTTTTTTGTCAGTTTTCAGTGCATACAATTCCCATGTGAAGCGAAATCGCCATATGAAAATTACCCATAATTTCCTTTGCTGCTGTTTTATGACAGTTCCTAGTCGCGCGCGGCATTGTGGGATGGTAAACAGTCATGGCCGTCACTATAAAGCGGATTTCGAATATACACACATTGTAGAAACGTTCAGTATATTGTACTGAACGTGAGAGAGTTTTGAGGCTTTGTGGACTCTGTACAATGGGTTCCACGATATCAACAGTGAGTGGAAAAAGGAAGCACTCTGAGTGTGAGGATGAAGAAGGAAGCCAAAATGAAGGAGACGATGCCGTCGTTGATGTGGTAAAGAGGTGAAGGCAGTTTATAAATTTTTAAAGCTTGAACCCATCTTAAACTTTGAAATTATCGTCCTATCAGTGAATCTCTCTTTCTCTAAGCTTTTCTATTTTCGTTTCATGGTTTTCAACCAAAAACACATAATTCCAGCAATTAGTATGTAACTGGTTCAACTGAAAATACTTGAGCTTACCTATCGCAATAATCAGTGAACGAGATTGGTTTGTGATGATATGGGTCAAGATTTCCAAGGTGGAAAATATTGTTTGCACTTGGGTAGAATTGTCGGAAAACTCTAAGTCTTGAAATTTGGAAGCATTATCTTTGACTGAAAGACCTGCCCATTCTTGTTGCCAGAGTCACCTTGGCCTCTTGCACACGTATGATGTGCAGGTGTATTGTATGGCATGCCGCCAACGGGCAGCTCTTGGGATAAAAATCCAACTTGCCTGGTATGAGAGATATTAATTTCATACCATAGGAAAACGTTCAGCTGACTACAGGTTATCACAGCTGATAGGTGGGTGGGGGAAAACATAAACAAAATTCCTGTGTGAGTGTAGGAGGCCTGGTACTTCACCTCACTTTCAGTTTTTTTTTTCCGTGAACCTCTATGAGTATAGATGGAATAACTAGTGTTTTACCTTTTTAGAAATATTAGAAAAGAATGTGAGTTTTTTTTTTGGTTGGTGTTTTCTAGGAAGAGGTTGAAGGGCACCTGTGATTATATTTATCAGACACTCTTTCTTGATGGAGAGGGAAGTGATGTGACAATAGAGGCCCTTGGTTAGTAACCACCTCCTAGCAAATAGATGTTATTTCATGTGAGCTTATTTGTATTCACAAGTAGTTTAACCAAATCATCTCAGGGAGGACTTGAAATGTCCAGGATGTTTGGAAGTCATTGATTCAAATAATGTGCTCTTACTGAAAATCACCATTACTGAATTTAAAGAACTTGACTATGAGTGTTTCTGCCAGACCGTGCCATAACCCATTGCAGAATTGTGAGAGGAGTGGGAAAGAGTATGGTCGTTTTCCATTTGTTTGAAAAACTAAGATATTGAAATGAAAGATTAACTAAATTTGAGAGTCTTCACCAAGAACAGAAGTATTTAGAGGAAGAAAATGGCAAAATGGTTGCTCTTCAAATATCACCAAAAATACTTGTAGAGAGTTTGTATGGATTGGGTAGACAGGCCACAAAATTGAGTTTGTATGAAGTTTGCCAACTTTTGCAAGGCTCCCATTTTAATTTTCCAAAGAAAGCTCCTAAACTTGGCTGGGTAGCTTTTCATTCAGTAACATTTTAGTTGAAATGTTTACATTTTCAATCTAATCAATATTGGAAACTTGTTTTTGAGGGCCATTAGTTTATCAGTTTTATAAACAATTATTGGATGAGGTTTTTGTGATATCACAAAAACCGAATCTAGTAATTGTTTTATTATACATTGTTTTGAAGAAAATAACCCCACAAACGCATTATCGATGAAGCGAATCGAGAAGCCATTCTTGTCCGTGAACTTGACATTGCTCTTGGAAATCATGTGTTGCGCACGCAACCTACAGATTATTCACTAATCTGTAGGTACAGATTAGTGAATAATCTGTGGGTTGCGCTGTTGCCCAGAATTAACTGTAGGCTTTTAGCCAATGAGAAGACAGATGGTGACTACAATGTATAATAGTTACTGTTATATGTTACCCTCGTTAAATAAAGTCTTACTTACTTACTTACTTACTTACTCCAGTACTCTCACATTACTGCATATTATGGGTTATTGCAGAAATGCTGCATTGAAATCAGAAAAATGAAAAAAGGCCAGTTTTAAGCCCCTTCCTTTTATAAGGCTGCAGGCTTACAGTGCATTTACTGATACCGAGGCCACCCAGACAATGAGAACCAATCAGATGGCAGAACTGAAACAATAGATTGCAACATTTTCAAATCCAGCCAATAAAATGTCAGGTACAAAACAATGAAATCTAAACATGTTCGTTGTGATGCTTACACAACTCAAGATAAATTCTGTTCCTTTTCTTTGTGCTTTGTTCATCATGCAGTTCTTGGAAAAACGATTATGTTCACTTTCTCAAGAGCTGTACATTTCGAAGTTTGAGCTCCCTTTTTGGGTTATCAGTATATTGAAAAAACATCTTCATAGAAAATTTAAACAGTTTATTTCCGCATTGTGCCATGGATTAACCTTGGTAAAATCACTCAAGCAAAAACAAAAGATGATGCTACTTATGGGAACTTCCCATAAATATTTCAAACAAAGAATTCCGGTTACAAATTCATTTTTCTATCAAATTGACTTTTCAGTTCTCCTGCTTGAAGTTTGCTTCTAGCTCCTCTCACTGGGTTACATCGAAAGTAACCCCTTTCCAAGTCATACATTTCGAACCTGCGTTCATGCAGAACTGCTCAGAGATCATTTGAAGGGTTTCTCTTACACAGCTGCAGCAAAACCCTCCAGGCATTGGGATAATGGATGTAGACTTGCCTAGAGCATTCTAAGTATGTGCATCGAAAAACATTTTTTTTACCTTTTTAGGAAAAGAATGGAAACTTCACAGAATCTATATGTGCCAGGTACAGTGCAGATGTTGGTAAATATGGGTTATTGACCAAGCACAAGGTAAAGATGGCTGGATATTGGCCAAGTTTTTTTTTTGCAAGTTGATGGAGTGAGATATGTGAACTGTAAACTCACCAAAAAAGATCCAGCCATCTTGAACAAACAAGCTTAGTCAATTAAGGATTTATTATATGGCTTTTGGGGAACTTTTTTTCAGGACACAGCGGGTAGTCACAAACATGCAAAATATCCCACTCAAGTAGCCATTCACAGCACAGGATTTGTAGGAGGCCTCGCATTCAGAGCATTTGATCTTGAACTACATTGGTGAGACTGGCAGAAACCTTAAAGTGCCTATGAAGTGAAAAATAATTGCTGGTTATTTGAAAGGCTTTTCAAAATACAGCAGAATGGCGCTTTCCTTTTTGAAATATCTTTTTTCGTTCTAAAGATATTAATGTTTTTGTATTATGGAAATTAGGAAAGTGATGATGTAATAAACTGTGCAACCAAAATGGTAAGATACTGAATCAAGAATATCTCTAGAAATATTCAAGCAGTGTTCTTCATGCTTGGTGCCAGAAATGCGCATCACAAAAGGAACAAAATGACACATGTGGTGCTGTTGCCATGACAACAGTTTTGCTGCTGGTCCTGTCTAAATTAGAATTGAAAGGCCCAGTTTTTGTCTAAACCAAGTATCATCCACTCCCAGCAATCTGATGAGGAGAGTTAAGACAATATTAGAACCATGTTCTGAGCAGGACCTCCTGTCTCACTTAAAAGGGTTGGAAATTGAAATATTTTGATTTTGACAGAAAGAGACTGGAGCCAAGAGGGTTGCCTTGGCAAGGGCACCACAGGTTTCATTTTGTTCCCTTTGTGATGTACATTTCTGGTGCCAAGTTTGAAGATTACCACTCCAATACTTCAAGAGAATGATATTCTTGATTCAGTATTTCACCATTTTAATTGCACAGTTTACTACTCATCACTTTCCTCATTTGCATAATACAAAAATGTTAATATCTTTAGCACGAAAACAGATATGCCTAAAGGGAAAACGCCATTCTGCTGTATATTTTAAAAGCCTTCAAATAAGCAACAATTATTTTTCTTTTCATAGGCACTTTAACACGAGACTGACTGAACACAAACGTGCCACGAGAAATGGTGATGCCAACAATCACATTGCTGTGCATCATCAACTGACAAACCACAACATTGACTGGGACTCTGCCCAATGCTTAACCTACAGTACTAACTATTTTCAACGACTGACTCTGGAAAGCTGGTACACTAACTTAGAACAAACGCCTCTTAACAGATGTCAACTACTACCGGCACCTTACAAACGACTTATCCGCGACGAAAACAAAACTGACAAACGGATTTCTAACAGACCGACTTAATTTTGACTACAATAGATTTAACTAACAAAAGACGGATCGAAACTGACCAATGACTGATGACAAATGTTACACGAGTCTTTCAGACAATGACATCATGGCTTAACTGACCAGACTTATAACAACATCGACTGACAAAACTATTCACTTGACTCTGAAGATGACTTCCGCTCAGGTTGTCGAAATGTCAGTCACCAGCAACAGTTCTTTTCAGAACTACACTCACCCGGATGATCACACAATATGAACTACTGATACTCCTGGGTTCAAACCATTTACTATGATAATTGTTTGTTTACATTGGTCCTGAAAGCCCCAATAGGGAGTGGCAAATTATTATACATGTACACATCTACACATATGAGTAAGTGTTCAACTGTATACAGCAATATAGATTGAAATGGTTGGTCAGGGTTCTTTTTTAAAATAAAATTTCCAAGTTGTTTGAGTGATCTGAAGCACCAAGTCACGCTTTTCTTCATGCACTTTGGGAAAAGCTACTCTGACTCGAAACTGTCTTACAGAAAGAGAAGAATCGTTTTGTGTTGTTTTGTCTTAGAACAAAAGAAGCTGGTCCTTGAAATGCGAGTAGCTGGCAAAAATGCTTGTCATCAGTGTTTTCTCATGTTAGGTAGTGAATAAATTTCTCCAACAATATCAGACTCTTTAATTATGTGCCATAAACTATGAACTGTTAAAGCTGAATCAGGCTTACTTTAAAAGAAGTTGTTAACTGTAAAGATATTAAGGTTATTCCTCACAATTGCACTGCGCATCCTTTCTGCGCATAATTTATGGCGTCATTTAGTGCGCTCTCGTGCACGTGCACACTAAAAAAAATTGCGGATTTGCCTTGATATTGAGCTCTTTCAGTTGAAAAATGGCTATAGCTCACCAACGAGCATGGGCACCCCAATTTTTTTTTCCAGTCCTTGTAATCAACTTATCATAAACTTTGCTTGAGGAAAGACTGATCTGATTTCTATTGCTGAAAATTGAATAAATAGCGAAAATAGCAAGTAAACTGTGGTCTTTTCTATTTTGCCCTATGGTAACCATGTCAAGAAATTTGGTTGAAATTTTAATCAAGGATTCTGCTTTCTGAGTGTCTAAATCAAATTTAAAAAGTTTATTTGTGTCCGATACAACACATTGACTCCAGTTTAATGCGTGTTCTCATGAGTCTTGGTCACAAAAATTTACAATTACTACTGGGAATGCGTTCTTGTAATAAGCGTTAAATAATGCCAAAATGAGTCATTTTTAATGCCCCAGTACTCCTTAATGAGTATGGGCACCCCCCTTTTTTATTTCAAAATTGAAGTTCTCATATGATAAATATTCAGTGGGCAAAGTTTGAACGAAAATCTATTGTCAGTTTTATTTCAGGGGAATTACCTTAACTTCAAACTAAAGCTGTTCCCAGTTTGACCTAACATTGTTTGATTGCAGTCAGAGTATTTTCAAAGCATGTTCAATGGATCCTGGAAGGAGTCTAACGAGGAGCATATAACCTTGGAGATTCCAGATGAAAACATTGATGTTGAGGGTAAGGAAGTCTTTTAAATCAATATATTTCAAGTAGTATATCAAGCATGAGTGACTCAGAGTTGAAAATATGACATGCAGTGGAATATTTTTGATGAAATTTGAGGTGTTTGGATGTCCAATGAAAGACTTTCTCAGGTGTTTGATATATCTTAGCAATCGAAGCAAAAACTAAGGAGTGAATGCAGAAGTAAAAAATAGGTAGTATATGCAATGCATACATGTGTTTGCTGTTTGGAAATTCAACTATATTGTGGGAAAGAATGCAACACATGCTTCGCGAATGAAGGACATTTGCATTTTGTTCGCTAAAAGTTATCTTTAATTAGACAATAGCTATCAAGAAGATTACTAGTTCTTAAACAAATTCGTAGGTATAAACTATCCACAGCTTTCGCAGACGTTCGGGCAATGATAGATGTTTTTGGCTTTTGTTTCTCCATGTGGGGCTGATAAAACTTTAAAATAAATTGTATGCATTGATCGACAACTTGAAAGCATCTGTCAAAGCCATTTATTCGGCCAGGTGGTGACATATTGCAATTGAGACAACACCTTTCAAGAAATTCATGACAAACTTAATAAGAAAATGAAAAAAGCTCACTAATGTACATCGCTTTCCAACATCCACAGTGAAACCCAAAAGCCACAGAGACAAAACGCAAAATGTCCTTGGCGAAGCGTGCGTTGCCTTCTTTCCCACGTGATTGTTGATGCAATTCCTTGACTCATTTCCTTGAATTCTATTAGTTTGGAATGTTGTCTTGAATTCATAGTTTTGTCGCAACCAATGGTAAGGGTTACGATAATTCACAATTGAGTGACGACATTCATTGTGGTTCACGACAAATTCACGAGAAATGGTTACGCTTTACCTGTCCCTCATGTACATAATCACAAAATGGACTTGCAATGAATACCGCAGTCAAACCTCTATAAAAATGTTCGCACCTGTACTACATGAAGTAGTGATCAAAATTTCTACAGCCCTGTGTAGTGCCTGCATTTGCATATGCAAATAGCAGGCACAAAAATCTATGCTAATTAAGAATGAGTAGCCAACCTCCCTCATGATCATTGTGATTTTCTCTGTTTTAACTGGGTGAATTATTAATGATTTTGAGAAACCAAATTCCTTTGCAACCGTTTCTATTCATGATCTATTTACAGCACTGAATACAGCATTTGGTTCCTTGTACTGTGATGAAGTGGTAGTCACACCAGCCACAGTGGTACCTATCTTAGCTGCTGCACACTTGCTACAGTTGGTGAGAATTTAGAACAGGATGGCTTTTTGAATTTGTAAATTAAAAAAAAATGTTATTTTTTTAGACATGGATATTTTCTGGAGCAGCACAAATTTTAACAAGAAATCTTTTCAACCTGTCTTGTTTGTAGGAAGGTTTGTGTCAGCAGTGTACTGAAGCAATGATGGAGACGATTAACAAAACAACAGTGTGTACATATTATGCTGCAGCTACACAATACTGCGAGGATCAGTTGCAAACCAAGTGTGTAGAGTGGCTTGAAAGGAGAGTCACTTCTGAGACATCTGTGACCCTCCTAAAAGACATCAGGTGAGTACAGACTGCAGTCCAAACCCCTTAGGGACACTGAACTCGATCCACTGATTGAACTTGATCTGCATCCTTGCCAATCCTTATAATTCAACTCTATTCAGTCGTTGTAGAGTGAATTTGTTTAACAAAGTTGGGCCCTACAGCTGTAGTTGTTCAAAAGGTGGATAAAGCTTTCCACTGGACATATGGGTTATTGACCAAGTGTCAGGTCAAGATGGCTGGATATTGGCCAAATTGCGTGTTTATTGACCGAGAGAACAAGGCCAATATCCAGCCATCTTGACCGGACAAACCTGGTCAATAAACAATTTATTATATGGCTTTCGGGGAAAACTTTTTGCGGGATACATCAGGTAGTCCCGGGCGGGCAAGATGCCTCCATCTTGCCCGCTCAGGTAGCTAATCACAGCACTCTATTTGGGTCATCTTGCCCACTTGTAGAGACAGCCATATAATAAAAAGACTGTGTATTTGGTGGATAGCATTATCCTCCTTTCAGACAATGTCAGCCATAACTTTGACAAAGTCAGAAGTTAGACAATGGAGTGTTATTTCCGGCAACAGACCTCAAACCAGTTGCAGTCCAAACTACTTAATTAGTCAGGTCCATTGGATGTTTATCACCAATAGCCTGGCTGCTAGACTCTATATTCTATGGGCACCGACCTCTTTTAGTCTGGGTCCTCATTAACTGGTAAAGCTGTAAGTGCTTTTTAAAAATTCCTTCTGGCAATCGGCACTTCTTGTTTGCCAAGTTCACAAGCTCGATTTAGCAGGGTAGAAACAAGTTTAACGATTATTATATCTTTTATTACAGGAAAAAATAAAATATAATAATTTCCTCTTTTGTTTGTAGCATCGAGTTGATGAGTCAAGTGATAAATTCTCAAGGGTTATTTGTGATGCAGATTGAGGTGGATGTTTATAACTTGCTGAAGATGTGGGTGTATGTACGACTTCACCCTGACTGTGCAGGAAGCTGGAAAGATGTGCGAGATCAAGCCAATGCGTACTTTAGTTCAAGGGCATCTAATTACTCTGCTATGAATTGTTTTCTGGAAACTGATGAGGGCAAGGTATTTGTACCTGCCTTCAGAGCCATAAGACTTCACCATGTTGTCAATGACCTGCGTTCAATTCAGCTTCTGGACACAGACAGAATTATTCCTCAAGGTATCCGCTACTCATTTTTGTTGGCATAAAGTGATTTCTGATTATTATGTGGCTGTGTCTAACAAGGCTGGAAACTATCGCGAATTCAGGAACTTGATTGGTTGAAATCGATATTGAAAGCGGTCAAGATTTTCCCATCTAGACCGGTAATGTTTTTGTGGTGAACAAGTTGCAAACTAATTGCAAAATTTTGAGCATTTTCTTCTACCAATATTTATTTATGTAAGTGCCAAAGAGCATGATGAGAAAAAAGGTAAAGAGGATGAGCAAACTTTGGCAGAAGTAAGTTCAACTCATCGCCGTTCGCAAGCAAAATATCTGTTAGTACAAACCGGTTACATTATAATGAGCGTAGTCGGTCTGTATGGGAGAATCCTGATCTCGATCAAGATTCTCCCACACAGACCTCCTGCTCGGTTAATTAGAGCCAAATAAAGCCCGCGCGGGACCGTACCACGTTATCAGTTGTAGCCAATGACGGGAAGGGAATTTTAAGTTTGCGGTGAACTTTAGAAAACTTGATAGAAAAGAACTATAGCTCTACTAGCATTAACTGTTGACGAAGTGACGGCGCGAGTAAAGGAAATTTACCTTTCCAGTAATGAAAATATGCAAGTAATTTTCCTTTCGGTTTGTCAAAGAAATAGAAATCATATCCTTGTTTTTGTTGAGTTGTAGAAACAAGAGTTTAATTCCGAGAGAACGACAATCAATGCAGTGGAAACGTGAGCTGTCGTTTCTTCGAGCTTAGCCCGTTAAAAAACGGAAAATAATTTCTCTTTCTTTACATTGTAAATGTAATTTTCTTAGCATGTGTGATATGCCTTTGCAAAACTGAAAACAAGTTCGAAATCTTGCCAGGTTAAGACAATCGTATAGTAGACTTGCCTTTCAAAGGCCAAAATACTGCCTCTCAGGCTGTGCGTTAAGAAATGTCATGGTTTCTTTTATCTTCAAAGGTTCTAGAACAGTTCATCATTGTTTGTTTCTTTTCAGATTGGCTACATCCTGTGTACAAAACACAGTGGGCTGCCATGCTATCAATGTCCCAAAATCGGGACCCCGTCCCGTCAGCCGAGAAATTTGGAAGAGATGCAATAAGATGTGGACGGATATTGGAAAGAAGTTCATCGGTGAGTTATTGTTGCCGTGCCTTGCAAAGCTCTTACAAACATGTTCAAATGCGACAATACTGCCTGATTAAACAGGTTTGCAGTGGAGTGAAGTTTTTCACTCCTGGTGGCTCCAGCGATTTTATATGCCATGCTTCCTTGATTGACTGAAAGATCTTAAATTTGAACTGCGGAGAAATATACAAAGGCATGCATGATCATCACAGTTATATACACAACTTAAATTTGCGGGAAAAGCGCTTAAAAAAGAAAATCAAAATTGAACAGGATTTGAAGCCATGACCTCTACAATAAAGTTACAGTACTCTACTAGTTGAGCTTCAAACCAACTGGGAGTTGGTACATTTTGAGATTCTGGTCGCTGCAGAGGCTACCTGTACAAGTGTTAACAGGGTGGTAAAGTGTAATTCATGGCTTTTAGAGGTCTAGCAAGGCACAAGGGCTTAATTTCAGGTCAATATTTAGTTAAAGAACACTCCCCGTTTCGGTCTTTTTCCTTACCTATAAAGCAATCTCCTTTATTGCAACCAAAAGGACAGAATTTCACACCCTGTGAGGGTCTTTTTTTTCTCATTCCGAACGCTAACGTTCACCAAGAGGTTTAGACTACGTTTTATATTCCTTTTACTCTATATTTACAGTATTGCTGGCGATGGACAGGATTTTCATATGGCATTGACGTCATTATGACGTTCAGCCCTAAGACGAAGCAACTATCACTCAGACGGAACACTTACACACATCCAGTCAACGGTGCCGTGTGTCTTCATCAACAGAGGAACCTTTTAGTTCAAGTATCTGCAGCAGCATTCGACGTCAAAGGATGTACAAGCTATTACAAGTGTTCTGGACTTTAGATATGACGCTAGACCCAGATGAAGAAAAAGTTGTCTTGCAACTCGACCGGTCAGTGGTTTTTCCCCTGAGTATCAGTGTGCATATGGCGCTTGTTTCTGCCAATAGCTAAAGAGAATCGTGGAGTCGCGCCTACTGGTATTCCTCATGAAGAAAATATTTGTTCAAATTGATCTACTTGCACTTTCGAAGCTTGGACGAATTAAAAAGAACAAGATATGAATAAGTAGAATATATTTTTTGTGTTAAAAATAAATGTCTATTTTGTACAAGTTCGGTATGGAAACTTGGTATTAAATGTAAATGAAGTAAAAGTTTTGATTGTGAATGATAAAAGATGTAAAATAATTAGGCAAATACGTCTCTCTTTAGTCATTTTACGAAACTCAAAAGAAAATCGAGAAAATAATGAATTCAAACTGTTGCTGTTTTAATAAAGCGAATTTCACAGCACGTTGTACTGATATTTTTTTGCAAGGGAATTTGATTATAATAGTTCATTTCCGCTTTGTTTACGAAAGGGAATGATATATCAATATGTACACATGTATCAGTTTATTTATAGGAAAGAAACATGATTCCTTGCTTTGTAACATTTGATGTATTAATTTCAAATTCAATTTTGAAATGGCTAGGACACAATTCGGGAATTCTGACAAATGACATGCAATGAACGAAAGTGTAACGAATAAAGTGAATAAAATTCATTACGTGTAAAGAAGATGGGTTATGGTGACCTTTTCTTACTTTGATTGCCATTTATTTGCCAATAAAGGTCGGCACACTCGAGGGGACTACCGTATAAGCGCCGCATCAGGGACAAAAAGGTTAATAAGCGCCGCACTTGTGGCGCGAAAAATTAAATAAGCGCCGCGGCGATTATTCGAAGTCTTGTTCTCATTTTCATGTAGTACTTAATAAATAAGCTGATACAGCCGTAAGGGGCGTCTATTCGAAATATTATAATTAAAGGCCTTTTAAATACCTAAATGACTGATTTCCCTACCCTTTTATTTACCTTATTTTCTGAAATCCCTACCCTTTTATATACCTGAAGCCTGAAAAAGGTACCCCTTTCGGGCGGAGCCTCCCCGTATAGGTCATTATAGGGAGTACCCCCCCCCCCCCCCTCTCGGGTATTTATTTCATGGTCTGTGTTACGAAAAATTGTTGCGTGACTTGGAACATTCGCGAATATGCTAATTTAGTCTCGAATTATCTCGCATATTAATTAGTTTCGTGTCACGGTGACTAAGCAATTTACTTTAGCCCTTTACGTCTGCTGCTGTAAATAGTTTTACATTGTAATGATACTTTATTTAGTAGAGCCGGAAAGATCTAGATTCTTATGCTGTAAAGTATATAAGCGAATCGGCGTAGTTTTTAAGTGGTTTTTCCCAGGAGTGTTTATAGGGAGTTGTCTCGTGAGTTGGTAGTGTTTACCGAAGTGTGACGAAGGTCGCGTCTTAAGTTTCGACAGAGGTCGTGTTTGTTGAAGTGTAACAGAGAAGTTACGTGGATATCTGGCAAGAGGCCGTGTTTAAAAAGTCAAAGTATAGTTTACCAGCCTAGCGTGTACTTGTTGTGAAGTCTTGTGTGGAATTACTGCGTTCATCAGGAATAAATAATCTTGTTGTTGTTCCGATATTCCTGCGTTCTGTTTAGACTGCAAACTACCTGCCACTTTAAGGTAATTCCCCTGAAATAAAACTGACAATAGATTTTCGTTCAAACTTTGCCCACTGAATATTTACCATATGAGAACTTCAATTTTCAAACAAAAAAGAGGGGTGCCCATACTCATTAAGGAGCACTGGGGCACTGAAAATGACCCATTTTGGCATTATTTAATGCTTATTACAAGAACGCATTCCCAGCAATAATTTTAAATTTTTGTGACCGAGACTCGCGAGAACACGCATTAAACTGGAGTCAATGCATTGTATCGGACACAAATAAACTTTTTAAGTTTGATTTAGACAGAAAGTTGAATTCTTGATTAAAATTTCAACCAAATTTCTTCACATGGTTACCATAAGGCGAAAAAGAAAAGACGACAGTTTACTTGCTATTTTCGTTATGTATTCAATTTTCAGCAATAGGAATCAGATCAGTCTTTCCTCAAGTAAAGTTTATGATAAGTTGATTACAATGACTGAAAAAAAGTTGGGGTGCCCGTGCTCGTTGGTGAGCTATAGCAATTTTCCAACTGACCAATATCAAGGCAAATCCGCCATGTTTTCAATATGCGCGTGCACGCGGGCGCGCTAAATGATGCCATAAATTATGCGCAGGAAATTGTATTTTTATCAGGGAAGTCAGCGAATTTTGAAAAGTGATGTCTGATATGATGTGGAACCAAAAGGAACCATGCATACCTTGGAATCATCCATCAAGCATTCTGTCTATCCTGGGCTTTGTTTATACCATCGGAAAAATAATGAATGTAGACATTATACCGTGAAATACTTAGTAACAGAGAAATTATTATTTGTAAACGTTTTGAATGCTCGCAGTATCTTCAAGGCCTGGTCTTGAAGCAGAGTCAAAGCAAATTATTCTTCCGCCAGTCCCCTGAGGCAACCCTGAGGCAAACTTATGTTTCTTAGGTCCCAGTCTATCACGTTCCTCCAGATGTCACAAAGTAAACATGGAGTTCTTTTGTGGGTCTGTCGTTGCGCCAGTTGAATTCTTTTTCCAAACTTTTTGGAACTAGTTGTGTTTGTAGTTGTAGATACTCAGTGATGGGAGCGTCCCTTTCTCGAAGTCCAAGACAGAAGTCTGAGAAAAAGGCGAAAAGAGAGGTACCTTCAAGCCGTAATGGGAGTGCGAAAGGTGTCAAAGGGAAAAGGAAAGGCAAGGGGCTTGAGCAAGGAGTGGAGGATACGGGACAAGAAGCTAAAGGGATGGAAAGAAGAGATAGCAAGAATTTTTGGATCTCGCATATAACAAGAAGAAATAGCTCTCGAGATACTGTAAATGCTCAAACAGCAGTTAACACCCAAAAGCCACACACACAACCTCAAACTCCGCGGGAGTTGAGCTCTAAGGGGAAACAAAAGGGAAAGAAACATGAGGTGCAGTTAGAGCCAAACAAGAATAACAACGCTAAGAGCTTGCATGGGGCTACATTAAACGATCAACCGAGAGATAAGCAGGGCAAAAACTTGGCATTAAACGGTTTTACCGTTTCTGCGAACGAAAATCAAGATATTCAAGACTCGAATTCCTCTGTTGTTCCGCAGTCACCCGCTTTACTACCAGGGCAAGCAAGCGGGAGTATCGACGCATCAAACTTGATTTCGGCAAATGAACTGTATAATTACTTCTGGGACGGAGCAATACATTCCAGCATCTTCGATCCATCGTATTTACTTGTTGTAGATGCTAGACCTAAAGCAGATTTCGAACGAGGCCATATTATTTTGGCGCGTTGTGCAGGTTCTTTGTACAATGATTTAGCTACGAACCCCATGTTTGGCTATGGGTACATGGGCGGGGAGGAAGTAATTGCAAATCGTCTAAGTGAATACACTCACGTTATAGTGTATGGAAACTCCGTCTCAGACACCAGAAATGACGACCTACCAGAAATTAAACTCATGAGGGAGCTTATGAATTATGAATTAGTGGACCCTCTGTTTCTGGCTTCAGGCTATGACAGTTTTAAACAGGCTTGGCCCTTCATGTGCACAACAAAGGACCTGACCATCCGGCATGATCATAAAGAAATCACTGTTTATCCTTCTCTCATTCTGGAAAACCAGCTTTATTTAGGCCGAGGCGAGCAAGCAACCAATGGAAAGGTAATATCAGATCTGAAGCTCACGCATGTCATCAACATTGGCAGTGAACACGCCTCACCTTTCACAGATCGCATTCAGTATCTCAATATAAAGCTTGATGATAATCCTTCCAGTGACTTGAAAATTTATTTCTCAAAGGCTTGTCAGTTCATTAGTGATGCCTTGTCTGCAGGTGGACGCATCCTAGTTCATTGCAACCTTGGTGTAAGCCGCAGCTCAACAATCGTCATTTCATACTTAATGAAATCAAGGGAGTGGACTCTCAAAGTGGCTCATGACTTTGTTAAGGATCGGAGGACATGTATTCGCCCCAATCGAGGTTTTTTACAGCAACTGTCCGACTGGGAACAAAGTATATTTGGACGGAAGCACACGGATGCTGATGAGTTGTGGTTTTAGGTGCAACAAGATACCACACAGTGAATGGATTATCAGTCACCCCGCCATCAGGAAGTCTCGCCACCAACAAACTTGTCACTAACCAAAGTCTCTTCACCATCAAATACCTAACACTCCAATTACACTAAGCCACAACTCAAAGATACTTAAAATTATTTGTTCTACTTTCTTTAGTTGTATAACTTGCTCAACTTATGGTGTTGGTTAACTGAAGACTTTCATGAAATGCTTGGGTGAGCTTAAATGGAATGCAACATGGAAGCAACTGAGCAATACCAACACAATAAGTTCCCAAAGAAGTAGACATGTAGTTGAATTCTAGAAAGCTGTGGTTTCTCATGAGACAATGGAACACATATCATATCATGTTGTATAACATCTTGAGCTAACAAACTTTGAAGTTGATTACAGTGTAGTCACATGAAGAGCTAATACACCTTGACTACTTTACTCTAGTTTATCTTTCTCGTAGCATTTGGTGGCAAGGCGGTTTCTTGGTGGCGAGTTCGTTGGTGGTGAAATTCCCTGATGGCAAGGTGACTGTACCTAATATGTTCAAAGTCTCTGTCAGACCAAAGACGTTCCTTTTGAGGTTGAAGTTGACAAAGTGGCTATTTCACATCAAATGTGAGAAATCAGGATGATCTGCTTCATGGACTGTAGACATAATTTGCCAGCTCTATTTGCCAAGCACAGTTTCTTTTGAAGAGAAAATTGTTTGGTATATGTTCACTTTTGGTGAAACCTTGAACCACATTGACTTAATAGGTAAATGAGTGATATCTTTCCATTCTCCAAGACACCATTAGACAAATTATTGAGCACCTCGACAAAAGTGTATTTATATTTTCCAATGCATGAAGCTACTTTTGTCAGGTCTAAGAAATTTATGTATAAAAACATGTTTAAAGTTCATAGGTATTTCTGCTTTGTAGTTCGTAGTTCAAGTTAATAATTTATTCACACAGGTAAGCAAGTTGTGCTACACATTTTAATTGAGTGCATAAAAACATCTGCCTTTCCTGTTGTCAGTCACTTGTTTTTATTATAGCCTTTTGTGTTAAACATGAATATTTATGAAGACCTGAAATCTGACATCTGTGTGTCAATATGTTGCAGTATAATTCAGTTTCAGTTGAAATTTTGAAACTGGTTTTGATTTGCCTTTTCCTAGATATGTATATCTGTTGTAACCAACATTGAACACTGTTGTAAAATTTCCAACAATTTCCAACATTTTGACTAGTTATTGTAAATATATTTATTAGATATGTGGCAGAGTGTTTCTGATATTTGCATGTTGATGTCAGAGTGATATTTAATTGCTACATGTACGTCCATCATAAACAAACAACTGTTTGATTTAGATTTGAATTAAACATTATAAATCTGCTCATTTCTCCCGGGAATCTTGGCTCAAAAGTGGTGAAATAAATTTATATAAATTAGGTAACTTAATATTTTAATAATTTTTACCTAGCTTGAAGCAAATGCAGACTCAAGATAACTGAGAACATATACTGTTGACTGAACTTTCACTGAATTCTCTCAAGCTCAGTCAAGTGTTTTCATTAGACTATTCAAACAAACTCTAGTCATTTTCATTGCAAGACATTGTATTAATTAAAAGTCATTTCATTACTGCAGAAAGCTTTTGTGACTCTGCAATCAAGGCATGTGTTGTATAGCAACACTTTTTGTAATATTTATCAGATTTCTTTTGAATTAATCAAACAGCTATTTATTATACATGGTACCTACCGGTAGTAATCATTTTTTATGCCCTTGACATGGAATGAGTTGTTACAGATAATGTTATGC